>JARVGW010000624.1:5988478-6020043 GCA_031762495.1 Anablepsoides rubrolineatus | reverse complement strand
GGTGAAACGTCTGTTAGTGTACAGCGCTTTGGGGTCTGGAAGGACTTGATAAAGCGCTATATAAGTTCAGTCCATTTTTTCAGATAGGAACAAAATTCACGTGTGGTCCAGACCTGTCGTACTGTATATTTTACGAGCAGTCGCTCTGCTGTTATCCAGATGGATTTTCTTCACTAATAACTTTATATTTTATTAGTTTGAAGATATTAAGAGTTGAAAATAAATCACACTCCATAATTATGTTCACTATAGGTTATTCTGTTTGAATTGGAATTATAATTTTAGATGTAATAATGTAGACTAACAACATAAATTGATTATATTTTAAAATGCTTTCTTGAACCGCATATGACACTTGCGACGGCGATGGAGGGGGACTGTTACATCGGTCTGGACTGTGGCTCTTCTTCTGAATAAGTGAAAACTATGTAACACAGTTGTTTACACTTGAATTAGAAATATTTGACCAAAGGAAAACCAGAGCAGGACTAGAGAAAGATAAATATTATTTAGATTTTTATTTCTGTGACTGTACGACCCACAGGAAACAACATTAACAGCAGTCATCATTTCATTCCTTGGCTTTAGCAGCTTCTTTAATTCCACAGATGATGCTGCTAAACATGGCAGATTTTTTTATCTGGATCTCTGACAGCTGGACTTCAATCTCTGAACTTGCAAAGTTCTTCTTTTTACTTTGCGATGTCACTTATGAATGGACACGTCCTGGTATGTGGGGCAGGAAACTTAGCCTTTTATGGTGTTTTTGTGGTGGTAATTAGGCTAATCTCTTCTCGTGCATGATCACCTGGATACGAACAAGTGGCATTCATCAGTTTACGCTGCTCTTTCACACACTTTTCCTGAAGATAGAAGAGTTTGTTGAATCTGACATGACATGTTCATACGAACCCTTCATACGAACAAAAGTAAGAGAAATTTAGGATAAAAATACGAAAATGTTCTTGCATGAGGCCCATTACTTCTGATTCATTAATGGTGGAAACAAAATACACAGCTACTATAGTATAGTATAGTATAGTATAGTATAGTATAGTATAGTATAGTATAGTATAGTATGAGTTACAATAATGTATGTACATTTTTTTTTGTTTAAATATTGCCAAATCAATGATTTTTAGACAGTGTTTGTCACAAGGTGGTGGTTATTACTTGGTTGGAAACACTAACCATCTACTAAATGCATAACAGATTAAATGGCTGAGGTCACAAACACTTTTATGAAGGTTAAAATAGCTTTCTGCATATATTTTCTAAAAAGGAAATTTTGGCTCAGAACAACATAAATAATAATAAAACAGCGTTTGACGTAAAAATAATGTAAGATGTCATGGTGCTGCTGTAACAAACACATCTTGTAAGGTGAGGAGAAAACTATGTGCATTACTTTGACTTATTATCCCTTTGAGACTGATCCTCCTTAATGAGTAGTTTGTCCTGCTTTTATGACACACTGGTACTCACGTGTGTATGTGTGCGGTCACCTGTTTTCTGCTGGGATAAGCAGCTTCACATGAGCTCACAGCAACCGAACAACTGAACATGCTGTTTTCCATTACTGCTAAACTAAATGTGGGGTCACACAGAATATAACCCCAAACAAAGAGATCTTTTGATCAAGAAGGACGTGTCACTTGAATCTTTATTTAAAATATCTACAGAATTCAAGTTTGGATGAAATGCTTTAAATACAGTCACATTTTGTGATGATTGTGGGTTCATTTTTAATTTTAAAATTTTTCTGTTGTTGGAATGAGCTAGATTTTAAAAGTACATTATAAAATAATCAGGATTATACCTGGGATATGAAGATGACATACATACTAAACAGGAATTATTAATAGAGTTAAAAAAAAACTAGATCAGTGTCTTTCAAGTAATAACTAGGCTTTAAAAAGTTGCTCTGACAATAATTTATTTTATTTTCTTTCATTAAAGTTTTATTTATGTCTAGTTTACATTCAAATTTAGTTGATTTAGTTTTTAGATAACTGCAATTACATTTCAATTTTTGCTTGTTTTTTGTTTCTGTTTGTATCAGCTGTTAAAATTTTAACTTCTTTTTTTTTAACATGTTAGTCTTCCTATAATTGAATATACATTAATTATTTTTATTTTAATATTGCAGCGGAACTTTACACAGTGTTGTTTGGACACGTCACCTGAACGCACCGGACACATTTAAATGCTGCACACCATGAACTTCCTGGCCGTACTGTGTTGATGTCCACCGATATTCCTTGTTTTAAGTTAAACGGTAGTTAATTTCTGGTTGTTCTTTCTCTATTTAAATGCTGGCGACCTTTAGCTGAATAATTCTAATAAATAATCCTTTAATTGTCTTGGTAATTCATCCGTCTGTGTCCGGTTCTTTGATTTAGCATGCTGTTATCACCAGGTAATGCACGAATTAATCACTTTTCTTTTGATTAAGCATGCCTTTATTTGTTTTTATTTAAAAACCTGTTTTTACTGTAGTTTATTTAGCATATCTTGCTTTTTTCTTGCGTGTTACTCAGTGTTTATATTTCAGCTGCTAACTTTTGGTTTCATTTAATTTTTCATTCACTTTTTTTCTGATAACGAAATTTGCTATTGCTAGTGACCCGCATCAATATTTTTTGTTGTTCACTGGAATCACCAGGTTCACAGTTTATTAGATTAAAAAACAAACAAACAAACGAAAAGAAAAGAAAAGAAACCCCACAATTTATTACTCAGCTATGACATGTTCAAGAAGGACAAGTTCTAGTAAATCATTACACAAGAATCCCTCCAAACTGCGCTTTTATTTGAATCCATTAATCTTTTTTCCTCCTTCACTCTACAGATCTGTTGAGGGCTCAGTGGGTTTAATGTCCTCAGTTTCACCATGGAGCACTCTGATTTGACCACGCGCAGAAACGGGCGGCAGAGGAAGCCGGCAGGTGCCAACTTCCCACCTGGACACACGAGGGACATGGACAGGGAGGGGGAAAGCTCCTCTGAGCCAGATATGGGAGACGACGAAGCAGATAATCTGATCAGGAGTTCAGACACTGAGGACAGGAGGCGACCCAGGACCCGGCCCGGAATTCAAGGAGAGCTGGGGAACGTGTCGCTCCTGTTGTTCCTCTATGTGCTGCAGGGGATTCCTCTGGGACTGGCTGGCAGCATCCCTCTGATCTTACAGAGTAAGAACGTCAGCTACAAAGACCAAGCTTTCTTCAGCTTTGTCTTCTGGCCATTTAGTTTGAAGCTTCTGTGGGCGCCGCTGGTTGATGCTCTGTACTTCAGCAGGTTTGGCAGAAGGTACGAAACAAACCTGTATTCTAAGTAAGCATTTTAAAAAACCTTTTTATCCTTTTAACATCTATGTTTTATGGTTTCTGCAGAAAGTCGTGGCTGGTGCCAACACAGTACCTGCTGGGTCTCTTCATGCTCTATCTTTCTGGAACAGTCGATTCACTCCTGCAGAACAGCAGAGGTCCAGATGTGGGGATTCTCACTGCTGTCTTTTTCATGCTTTCTTTCCTGGCAGCCACACAAGTAATTGATAGCTACAGATGGACAGACGCTACATGGAGACAGATAAATGCACTTATCTCATCTGTATTACTCTTTGTGTGTGTAAGGATATAGCTGTGGACGGCTGGGCTCTCACCATGTTATCCAGAGAAAACGTGGGCTACGCATCTACATGCAACTCTGTAGGTCAGACCGCTGGCTACTTCCTGGGAAACGTACTCTTTCTGGCTCTGGAATCGGCTGACTTTTGTAACAAATACCTCAGAATAGAACCCAAAGACACAGGAATTGTCACCTTGCCAGGTATTTTGTTTGTTTTTGTAGTTGACCGCCTTGTAGAATCCTGGTCCTCAAGGACCATGATCCCGCAGGCTCTCGAGGTTTCTCTGCTTTGACACATCTGATTTGAATAAATGAGTAATTAACAGGCTTTTGCAGAACTTGAAGACTTGCTGAAACCTGCAGGATAAAGACCAGGATTGGACACCACTGTGTATTCTTGCACTGACTGGTTCCAGTTAAATATTTGTCATTTTGTTTCTCTTCTGCTGCAGATTTCTTATTTTTCTGGGGAATGGCCTTCCTGGTTTCCACCACTCTGGTAGCCATCTTTAAAAGGGAAAATGGACACAGCAGAGGGAGGAATGCCCCAGAGGAGACACAGGGCGTCATGGAGACCTACAAACTGTTGTTCTCTATCATCAAAATGCCTACTGTCTTCACTTTTTGTATCCTGCTGCTCACAGCTAAAGTACGTAACTGATGTTTGGCTGAACATTGATAAGTTTGCAGGGACTTCTTCTGTGAAAGCAAAGGTAATTTGTGTCTCGCGTGTGTGCTTTAGATGGGCTTCTCTGCAGCAGATGCAGTTACAGGTCTGAAGCTGGTGGAGGAAGGAGTTCCTAAAGAGCAGCTGGCTCTGCTGGCAGTACCCATGGTGCCTCTGCAAATCCTTCTGCCTGTGGTCATCAGCAAATACACAGCAGGGCCTCGACCTCTCGATGTCTTTTACAAAGCATTCCCATTCAGGTCGGAGCTCAGACACAAAATCATCGACATTGTGTTTATGTTCAGTAGAGTTAAAATGACAAAGTTGTGTTCTGGTTGGCAGGCTTCTCATAGGGCTGGAGTACGCTCTGCTGGTGTGGTGGACCCCCAGCGTGAAACAAGAAGGAGGATTTCCAGTTTATTACTATGGCATTGTGCTTTTCAGCTATGCATTACATCAGGTGGGTTATTTCTCTGCTGTTTATCTGCTAGTTCCTGGACCAGACTATCAGGTTTAGATATGTGGGTGTTTTCAAAGCACAAGTGTTTTTTTTAGTCTCATTTAGGGAGGATTTTTTTTATTACAGTTACAGAGAGGTGAGTTGGAATAAAGAAATTTATTGGGGTTGTTTACTACTGACTTTTAAAAGCACTACACATTTTATAGTCTTTTCTTAGGTGAATATAGGTGATATATTTTTATGAACTGTTGTGTGATTATTTTGTGATTAAATTGATTATTTTGTGTACAGACTGGTCTGGGTGGCTATAATTCTAGTTACACAGGGCAGGAGGTACTAATAGGTAAGATACATGTCTGAACCGTTGGTTTATCATTAGAACAGGAACATTGTATGAGGACCTGACTTTCAGTCGTAGGCTGGCCATTTATGATGATGCAATAAAAATAGGCAGAGTCAGGTCCTGAAGAAGTTATAATGAAGTGACTTCCTGACTTGAGGGGCTGAACACAGAACTGAAAATAAACTGCCTTCAGACCGAGCGCTCTGGTGTGGTTGTATGAACTCTTTTCACGTTCAAACATTCATATATTGGTGTATTTTCTAACTGGTACAAACACGTAAAAAGGTAAATGAACACATTTAATCATTTTCTCTGGCATTGAGAGGAGGTTTAGTCTTCATCAGCTGGCTTTAGTAAAAAGTTAGATTCTTGATCTCTGTGTTTGTGTAAGACTCACCTGTTGTCTTGGTCAGCACCTTCCAAACATACAGACTCGTCTGCCTCATGCTGCCGTTTCAAACTGCACTTTCAGTCAGACAAGATGCCTTTAGAATCATCCTTGTGCTGGAAATTTGTGTTTTTATACAAATGTGACATGCCGACAAAAATGAGTCAGAATGAGGCTACAGAGCAAAATAAGAGTCCATAAACAGCTTTCCAGTGATCCCAGTAAAGCAGCACATCATCTTAATCTACGTTTCAATTGGAGTTTTCTAACAAATCAGGAATTATTCTTTTAGTTTCTCTTGAACTTCACCATTTTTCTTTGCCACCTGCTACAGCACTGAGAAATCCTTTCGTATATTGTTCAGTGTCATTGTGAAGCTTGGTCGTTCCCCTTTTTAAATATTTGTCTGGATCCTGGTGATATCTGTCTAGAACAATAAACACAACTACCTTGTTGTTAGCCAGGTGATAAATTACCATATTTAAACAGATTCTGCAACATTTTGAAGCTTTTGAGATAGAAAATGTAAAAATACGAAGAAGTAGGAGGATTGTAGCTTTCTTCATATGTCTCACTGAATCGCCCTCCTGTATTTCGCCTGCAGGTGGCGCTGTACAGCATGTATGTGGCCTGCATGGCCTTCCACGCCAAAGTGAGCGACCCCCTTATAGGCGGGACCTACATGACCCTGCTGAACACGGTCACGAACCTTGGAGGAAACTGGCCCGCCACCCTGGCCCTGTGGATGGTGGATCCCCTGACCTCTAAGGAATGCCAGGGGGCCGCCGGTCAGAGCTGTGGCTCCACAGTGGAGGCAGGGGTGAGTGGAACCAAAGAGGTTGCAGTATTACAGCATACACATCTGTATCTGTGAATGTTAAAATCTGTTTGTTCTTTTATTCCCAGCTGTGCGTGAAGGAAGGCGGCGTATGCGTCACGACCCTGGATGGTTACTACGTGGAGTCGGTGGTTTGCGTGGTGATTGGTTTAGTCTGGTGGGTGTGGTTGGGGAAGAAAATGCGGCGGCTGCAGGAGCAGAGCCCGGCTGCGTGGAGGTGTAGAGTGAACCAGTGATTCTAGCACCTCGGGCCACACAGCAGACTCTGGACTGTGAGCCGGGACTTCACACGCTGCAGTAAATGCTGGACGCCCTGTAGATCCATCTCAATCTGTCTGCTTGGTGTTTATTCCCTGCTACAACTCAAACATGTTGAAGTACACACGAATGAAGAAGCATTTCTGTCTTCTCTGGAAGGAAACATGCATCTCAAACTGTCCTCCTACATTGAAACAACTGGTTAGTTTAGGTTAAAACCATTATTTTCAAGAGCTTATTAATGTAACACAATTCAGCTTCATTTTCCTACTTTGTCTCCATTTACCCTCCATTACACGAGTATAAAGTGTAAAGAATAACTCAAACGGACTGAACGTACATTTGAGGATAGGTTTTCTTAAACTGTACCATGGGCCTGTACTATGAAGCAGGGTTACTCTTTTGTTTGTTTTAAGATTAATTCATCTGCTGTAGGGAAACCACCTGTATCTGCAGGTTGTGAGAAGTGATAAAACAACACGTGTAAAACTACTTACATCTTTGACATAATTAAAAAAAGACCAGCTTTAAACATTTATTAAGTGTTCTCGCATAAACATTAACAAATAGTTTGTAGTACACTAAGAGCATATGAGTGTAGTCCATCACATTTACCAAAGTACATCAAAGACAGACAATGTTTTTTTTGTGTGTGTGTGTGTGTGTGTTCATCTTACCAAAATCTCTCATGAACAACTGGAGGAATTTTATAACATTATCAGAGTAATCTTTATATGTACAGTGCTTCTGCAACTGATTACCTTTTGGAGTCAGTCCAGTTCAAATTGGCCCACATCTAATTGACGATTTAGAACAAAATATATATATTTCAAACTTTTGTTGCACCTTAAGAGTAAGGCTGACTCTTTCTTGCATGGTTCAAGAACAGGCAGATGTCGCACAATTATTTAAAGAGATATACATTTGTAAAACTTACCGTAGATCCACTACTGATATTAACAAGCTGATGATTGAAATAGTTTTACTTTATCAATGTGTCACATTCCTATTTTAGTTTTTTTTTTTGTTTCGTTTTAAAAGTTGAGTTTATTACCTGTGTTGTGGGGACCATTTGCGGAGACCTTGACTGAACTGGTTGAACCTGCTTCGTAGTACAGTCCTCTGATCCGGTTCAGTTCTTAAAGGCCCTGTCACACTAGACAACTTATGCCAACTTACGAAACATTTTTTTATGTCTAAATTGCTAATAAAAGTTATATATTTGATCAATTTGTTAGAATTACATTATGTACACACTGAAAAGAAGCTTCCTGTTGATTTTTTTCAATTGCATCTTTAACATAGACGTCTTTAAAATGTTCATAAGTTGTCTAGTGTGACAGGGCCTTTAGGGGTCTGGAGTGGGATCACGTTCTTGTGAACGCTCCTTTGTCATTGTGCCTTGATTGGTGTTTCAGAGTCCTCACACAGAACTGAAACTGTCGTGTTGAGATGGCGACAAACTGATGAGTACTTGGCATGAAGCTGTATTTTCAGACATGTCATTTAAACCAACAGGTTTCACCAAGCTCCTTAAAGAATACAATGTGCACTTTGTAATGAAAACTGTACTTAGAGAAACCAACTACCTTGCCTTCAATAAGTTTTCTCTTTCTGCGACCAGCTATAGATTTATTGAAGGCATTATTAGTCAATTATATTCAAGAAGGCACTCTCAACTTTCATATTTGGTATGATTTTATTTTAGGCAGCATTCTCTGGTTTACTCAAGCTTTCTTTGCTACATATTCAGTGTAACTTACTGTAATACGTAAAACTGGGAAAATACTGAACATCTGTGTACTCTGTCTAAATCTATAGTGTGAATCAAGCATTTTGTTTAGACTCTGTTGGACATTAAAGGGTCAGTTCAGTTTTTTTGAAATGGGGTTCTGTGGGAAGCCAGTCTGGGTTTGTTACAAATCTGATTTGGCTACGTTCTTTTTAAACCCATATTATGTCACCAGTTTCACATTATTCTAGCAGGAATATTCCAATAAATTTAAGTGCCCCAAGCTGTGTAGATAGTGTTAGCTAGCTGCTACTGCTATTTTGCTTGTAAATAACCATAAATTCTATATATTAAAAAAAAATGATGCACATTTTTTACATTTCTAAAGTAATGTTTAGATGAATGACTATAAAATGATTTCCCATTGAAGTTGTTTTAAGGTGGCATTTTAGTCTTGGCCCCACTTTGACTAGCCATTAGCTCATCAGTCCAGTCAGAATTAAACTTTATTTTTTTTAATGTACAACAGAAATATTTGTTGAACTTTTCCACAGAGCCCCACTTCAACTATTGCTTTAATACCAAACATGAAGGAGGAAAATATTTATTTTGGACTATATATATATATATATATATATATATATATATATATTCTCCTCTGTAATAAATAGTGGCTTTAATGTCGACAAACATCAGATTTCAAACCTCAGCATAAATGTATTGTTTTGATACAACACACAAGTAAATGTTACATTATTATTCTTCCTGAAATCTAACCATGACAACTGTCCAAATGCACAATCATTGTTTGGAAAAAATTAAATTCTGATTCTGAATGATCAATTTTTTTTGTTTTGTAAATTTGTTAGTGTTTATTCTTCATACTGAACATTAAATTCAACTCACCGCTTTAAAGACCCTCGCTGTAGGACTTAGGTTGTGGCAGAGCTTCATCCTAAGAGCCTTTTTGGCACCATTTTTACTTATTTTAACAACATGTATTTGTAGTTAGACTGGTGGTGGTAAACCTCTTTGAGAATGGCAACAGGAAATATGTTTCCGTTGTGTTGGTAATAAACTGTTTTATTAAATTATTTACCTTTTTATTTGCACATATTTTATGACTAATATCCAAGTCATTAAAAATAATAAGGATACAGTGATTATTCTGGAATACCACACAATCATTTTTAAAAAATAAAGACATGCACTTACAAGGTCTCCAACCTTTTTGTCTGAAATGTTAGAAAAAGTTGCTCATACACAAGTATTTCTTTCAAATGTTTTATTTATAATTTTTCCTTTTGCCTTATTTGAGTTGGAAAATTTGGTTCATAAGTTGTAGCTGACTGAGGCTGCAGAAGCTCAGTGGTCAGTGCTGAAACCTTGTTATCCTGAGGCTGCAGGTTCAAGCCCAGGAGTCAGGAAGAGTATCCGGCGTCAAACAATTACCAAATCTATCATGCGAGTTCGCTCGGTGGGATGTACTCTGTAGAGTGGAGCAGCCAAAAGATAAACAACAACTAACAAGTTGATGCTGATGCAGGAGGCTGTAAATGCTGCTCCAAGTCTTTGGAGCATCAACCCCCATTTCCATGAATTCCTGGGGTCCTGAGCGGCTGAAGTCCAGAGTCTCTTGGGCAGTCGGCTCAAACAGAATCAGCTGGATGTTTTTGTAAAGCATGACATTGCATCAAGATGAACTATTATGACTGAAGGAAATGTCAAAAGACGCAGCTCATAGTGAGGTGCATCTGAAGGATCAAACAAGTCATTCACAACACCAATGCTGCAAAAAAATAAAAATTCATGCTCTCAAAATCATATGATTATACCTCATTTAATGCATCCTCTCTGTAAGACTATAAAACAAAGCTACTCCAATCAATGACAGAGCCTCTGGCTGCTCGTCAGTCTCCATTTATAGTAATTCAGTTGGAGCCTGGAAGTGTCAATCTTTCCAACAGATTTAGTGTTTTTCAGTGGCATTCACTGAAATATCCAAAAACACTTTGGACATCTTATAGTACACAGAACTGACTGTGTTTCAGTTCAAAGCCTACCACATGATAAATAATCACCTCAGATTTGTTTTTTTGTCTCAAAATATGAGAAGACGGAGGTCAACAGACATGAAGTGTCTGAGGAGAAGCAGTGAGACGGTGAGGTCATCTCAAGCACGTGACTGAAGCACGCCGCAGTGCCAGACGCACGCACAAACTCCAGCCTGTGATGCGATATGTAGTGTGAAGTTTTTTAGATCTTCATTGTCTCGAGCATCCATACTGTTTTCTCTGATTCTTTGTTTAAAAAAAATAACAAAAAGAGGGGTCATAGGTTCATACGTAAATGCTCAGGCCGCTTGGCCACGACTGGGTAGGCCTGCTGCTTCATCTGTTTGATCCCGGCTGGCTGGCGGATGGGAAGAGGGGCCGAAGCCTCGGAGCTGCTCGTGATGTCCATCTGCTCCACGGAGGACACATCCATAGCCTGCTCCTGAGGAGACGGGAGGACATTTGGTCCTAAGCCAGGGAGGAGGGGGCTGCGAGCCCACCCTGGGCTGAGGTGACAAAGAAAAAAAGGAGATAAACTACAGGGAACAAGTCAGTTTGATACATGTTTTGCACCATCACGATTAGGAATGGGCATCTACCTCCCAAAACAAAAAAAAGACACCATAGTTTATTTTGAAAATATAAAGCTCAAACTATGATCAGAGAGGAGCTCAGTTTTACTGTCAGAATTTGTGCAGCCCCTCAACCAGTTCACATTTTTGCTAATTTTGGAAACTGTTAGCATACTGTTTAGCTTCTGCTAAATTAGTTTCTACTAATTTTAAGTCCACTAAAAATTTACAAATGTGTAAATCTCTACTTTTATGCCATTTATTCTCTTTTTACAGGCAGTACTGAATGTGTCAGGCACCATGTGTAGCATGTAGCATCTTAAGCAGCAACAGATAAAAAAAAAAGAAATAATCTCATTGTGAGAAGCATGAATTCCTGCTATTTAATCTTATATCTGAAATAGTGGATGGTAGTTGAGCAGGGGACCAGGACAGCAGTGCGGTAGGGAAGGGTGTTAAAAAAACAACTAATAAATACCGACAAATTCATTCAAAGAGTGTTTTTGCTTAACCAAGTTCATCATATTTCAGAGGAAGCTGCTGCAGATGAACAGACCCACCTCAGAAGTGCTCTCGGGCTGTCCATGATCCGTCGAGGTGAGCGGATTTTTGGCTCGTATGAAAATTTCTCTTTGATGTTATCCAGGACTGATGGAGCAACGTACGTAAAACCCTAAAAATAAAAAGATAAAACCAGGCAGAAATAATGCACCGTCTCAAAGTCATCTCTTACTAACTAGCCACAAGTCTGACAAAATCAGCAATACTACATGTAGCCCTCACTAAAAACACAGCAAAGATTGAACTAAGGGAAAAAAAAATTTTACTGCAAAAAATGTAGAAAATTTATGAAAACTGTTACATTAAGGAAGCAAAAGTCAAGGTAAAACGTATTACCAGGAATGCCTGATTTGCACTCTCACTGAGGGTAGAATCATCCGGGCTGTCGACTGGCGTCTGACTTGTGAACTTCGAGTCAAACTGACTCACATCATCTGCCGATTGCTGCAAACAGAAAACAGGAAACATACAGTGAGGAGACAGAAACACGAGCTCATCTCTCAGCTGTCAGGAGAAACAGGAGAAGAGCCAGTTCCTGTCTTGTAATGTGAGCTGTACGACTTAATGTAGCATTATTATTTTACAACATTTCTCCAATTTCTCTAATACAACAGGAAATTCTGCATTATTTAGAACTCCTTAAAGCGTGCTCCTGGTTATGCTCACCAGGATGGGCTTGAAGGGGGGCTCCACTTTCCGAGCCAGCAAGTCCTCCCAGTTGATGTGTCGAAAGAAAGATTGAGCCTATCGGACACCAAAACCAGAATATTATGCACTAAATTCAGCATGAATTAATCAGTTGGAAAGATTTTTTTTAATCCAGCTCTTGACTTTTCAGCTTGTAAAGCGTTTTACATCAAATCTAGGCTTAAACTTGAGCAAACATCAGACCAAAAGAAGTGTTACAACTGTTCAGCACATACATACAGCTTGGCCAGAAATATTTTAGGAATTAAATTTTGGTGTCCAACTAAATAGTAGTGCATAATGAAGAAGTCTTATTCTCACCTGCACTTCTGCAGCATCTTCTGGTCCTGCTCCCAGCCGTGATGACGCGGTTCTCTTTAACAACTGGATAATATGGGAAAAATCAATGAAACAGAATCAGGATCACATTTCATGGTGGCATGAGATAAATATGTTTGAAATAAAAGACTAGATTAAGAGACAAAATACATAAAGAACTGAAATAAACTTGTTCATTCATTCACAAGTGACTGTGTCATGAGAACAAAACAGTAAATACCCATTTGAGGAGATCTCTGGCATCTTTTGTGAGGTAGGGTGGAAGGCTGAGTTTGCACTTTAAGATCTTGTCGATGGTCTTTTTACGGTTCTCACCGGTGAAAGGTGGCTGCAGTCAGAGAAGACAAACAGTGACGACTCAAATATCCTAAAATATTATTCATATTTAACACCCAGTGTTTCTCCTACCATTGTACAAGGAGGCAGGCTGTTTTTACATGTAATCAACTTCAACACACAGATTTTTTTCATGTTCAGTAATTTATATTTTAAAAGGCTGCATACTCTTTTAATAAATATTTTTAATATTTCTGCTGTTTGTCATCGTTCTGTGTTCAAAAGCCCCCCTCCACCCACCCAAGGCCAGTACAGGGCACATGTCAAATTCAAGGCCTGTGGGCCAAATGTGGCCTGCAGGTGACTTCCGTCCGTCCCACCCCCAAAAAATATGAAACGTTGAAATGGCAACCGTCCCTTTGAGAGCCATCATAATACTTATGTGGCCCCCTGCTGTAGGGGAAAACACTCAAATACTGAAAGTTTTTAAAGTTGTTCATTTGTAACTGACCGCTCCTGTGAGCATGTCGTACATCAGAGCGCCCAGACTCCACCAGTCCACTGCTCTGTTGTGCCCACTTCTCATCAGGATCTCTGGAGCCCTGAAACAACACAAGCCCACATAAAAACAAGCAACCATCAGAGAGGAAAAACTAAAGCAAACTAAGCAAAACACAAAAGAGCAACTGGATCAGAAGTGGAGAGACGTGAAAGAAAATAAAAGTCCCTCACTTACATATATTCAATAGTTCCACAAAAAGTGTGAGTAACTGTTCCATCATGAATGGATTCTTTACACAAACCAAAGTCAGTCAGTTTTACATGACCTGGAAGACAAACCACAGGTTCAGACACCAAATTAAAAAAATCTAACTATAAATTATAAACATTTAACTACCAAAAAGATAAATAAAGCTGTTTAGATTCACCTTGACTGTTGAGCATGATGTTCTCAGGCTTTAAGTCTCTGTAGATGATGCCCTTTTGGTGCAGATGACCCAGAGCCATGGAGATTTCTGCAAGGTAAAAACTACACAAGGAATATAATTACAAAAAAATTTAGAAAACAAGGCCAACGCCACACCAGAATGACTTAAAGCACAAGTCTGTGGTGAGTTTATCACTTTGTTTGTTTGTTTTAACGCTGATTTTTAATTTAAATAAATGACTTTTTTTGACTACCTGAAAAATAATTCTCACATTTTTTATATGAACTCATTTACCAGGGCTTCTCTGTAGACTGCTGTGTTTGGGATGCCCTGGGATTTGGACATTATTGGACATATACTGTCACGTGACACCAGTCAGCCATGATGACATCTCTTTTTAACAGATTAGATCAATATAAATGTTAACGCTCACCAGGCTGTGTCCTCCATGAAGATCCCCTCCCTCTCCAGCTGCATGAAGAGCTCTCCTCCTGCACAGTTGGACAGTTTTAGTTAGAAACACCGGCAGCACATTCTGAGTTAATATGCTAAGGAAATGAAACAACTTTCTGAGGCACAATTTGTTTTAATCTAGAGGTCATAAAGCCACACCCACAAACAATGAACACATTTTACCAAAAACTGCTCTAATAAGACAATGCAGTGCACATCTGCCATCTGGACGAAGGAAAAACAAAGAAACAAAATGTTCTTTCAATGTTATTCCTAATCCATATTCTGTAAGGAGACTGTAATTGTATGATTTTAAACCTATACTGTTAAACTGTCTGAGGACTGAACAGAATGGGGAGAAAATTATAAGAAAATAAAAGCATGAATTTTGCAATGAGTGCAGTCATTTGTAATAAACAGACAATTCTGCGTTCATGTTATGTTGCCTTGTGTTTAAAAGCTTTATTTCAGCACCTGTCTCTTTAGGCTCTGTCATATGAGCTGCACACAAATGGCAGACTGCTGATAGCGCATTATTCTTAGTTTCAATTCCATAAACCTAACCACCTAACCAGTCATCATTTATACGTTTCTGAACAGGATTAAAAGGACACAAATTGCTGCATAACATAATGAAAATCTCAGATTATGTGCTGTATGTTCTTATGATTATACTGACCACTGAGATACTCCAGGATGAGGTACAGCTTCCCTCCTGTCTGGAAGGCGTAGATGAGATCGACAATAAAGGGATGCTTCACTTCCTCCAGAATGTTCCTCTCTGCCTTGGTGTGAGCTGTGTCTTTAGCATTGCGTACGATCATAGCCTGAATCCAGCAGCCGAGAAATAATTAAAAACTATCAGTTCAGGGGAAAATGCAAGCTGATTGTTAAATTATTAGGATAAAAATACACAATATAGTAATAGTATTTGAGTCAGCTGCTTTCTCACAGCTGAGGAATGACATTTTAATTTCTGAAATTTAAATGTTAAATGTAAGACGTTTTGCTTAAAAAAAGGCTGTTCAAGCTGTTTCTAAACATTACATGTTATACAACACTAATTGCAAAAGTTACACCTTAAACACATTAAACATAATTAATGTTAGGGGGCAAAAACATCAAATTGTGAACAGGCCGAGTACTAGCTCTGTATGTTTTGTTTTTCAGCCATTAATAGCCTCTCCTCTATTCTGCTGTTCTTATTTCTGTTTACTAAACACTTCAGTCAGAGGGCTGAAGAGCTGCCTGTTGGTAATAAAGCTGTGTCAGCATTAAATGTTTAAAAGGTGTGACGATGAGCTAAAAAGAATTGTTGCAGCGTTTATCCAATAGGAGCCTCCCATGAAGGTTATGGCTTCTAGTAAATTATTAATGTCTGTATGTGTTCACACATCCGATTCACTGCAGCTTGTGGAGGTGCAATAGCAGACACATCATCACCCATATTTATTTCTTCCTCTGAGATGCTTAAAAACTTTGAAATTCTCCAACACACGGCACTCGCCCCACTATCAAAGATTTGAAGCTTTTTATGCAACATTTAAGCTTCACAGCTAAAACAAAGAGCTGAATTTCAGCTGGTCATTAATGTGTCACTGGGTTCACGCTGAGCAATCGGGCCAAAGCAGCCTCCAAATATCAAGCTGGATCTAATGGGCTCGAGCAGAGTGTTTTAAGAGCCAAGGCTGCAGCAGAGTAGGGCAGATGGCAATCTACCAACTAACAGTCTTACCCCACAGCTGACTTCAGAGGCAGCCGAAAGTTGCAAAAGGAAGCAGCGCAGAGCTCTTTTGTAATAATAAGCAAGCAAAATGTTGGTGTAAAAAAAAAAAAAAAAGAGCAGGTTCAATTTACTTTTAATACAATTTTAACGTGAACATAAATACCTTTTTTAAAACTTTCATGGCAAATATTTTGCCTGCTGCAGCTCCGACGACTTTGCGAACTTGAAAAACCTGAACAGCAAGGAAAAGATAAATTTAAAAAAAGGTTTTCTGAAAAACCGAATGAGTCAGCATAGGGTTATAGGGGCCAAAATAATTCCACCCACATATTGAGTATCGTTCATACCTTCCCATATCCACCTTTCCCGAGGACCCGAAGCAGCTCAAAGCACTCAGGGCGGATATTCTCTGTGCCCTGATTCACGTTATCCTCGGAGATCTCAATTTTCTCGCAGCCTTCCATGTTGCTGCGAAGGGATACGTTTACACCAACTCTTCCTTTTGACAGACTTTGTTTATGAAAAGTGCAAACAATGTAAGAGATATTTAAATACTTACAAGTCAAATCCAGTGCACTGCTCCATGATGTCACCAATCTGAGCCTGAAAAAAACAGAACACAAAAACAAATGTGAAGTTGTTGCTGCTGTAATTTATTCCTGCCTCACATAAAAAGAGAAGAATGTTAAATCTTGGGTACATATCCTGTTATATAGTTGGTAACAACAGGGTATGCACTCCTTAATTAACCAGTACAAACCCCTTAAGTACTCAGCACATAATTGGTACATACCCATTAAGTAACTGGAACATACTCAATAAGAAGCTGGTACATACAGATCAAGTACCCAGTAAGTAACTTGTATGCAAACCCTTAATTAATTGGTACCCTTTAAGCAGGTACATTCTCAACAGTAGTAGCAGATATGTACCCATTGTAAAGCTGGTACATACCCCTTAAATACCCAGTACAGAAGAACCATTTAGTAACAGGTACATATATGTTAGGTACCTGTTATAAACACCTTAATGACTAAATCCATATACCTTAAGTACCCAGTACATAGCTAGTAAGTAGCTATTAAGTAACTGTTATGTACCCCTTAAATACTCAGGTTTCTGGTTTCCAACTAATAAACATTAATATATTTGATTCATGTAAAACAATGAATCAAAATTTTGTGGCTGCACATTGTGTTATATATTGAGTTTCCTTTTATGTTTAGCTTTAGTCTAAAAAGCAATTGCAATAGCAGCAATCTCTTGCAATATAGTTGCACAACCAAGTGTAATAATTAACACAGGACATTTATAAGCAACTTGATGCAACATGTTAACATTATAGAAATTAATATTTACTTATGCTCTTCAAAATCTACAGTAGCTTGGGGCAGCTTGTGTATGCAGAAAGCAAACCGACAGCAGTTCTGAGCCCACACTGTCCCACTCTGCCACATCTTGCCAAAATAAACTGTTGCACACGGCGCCGCATTTATCACTGCAGCACCTTTGGCCAAGTAAGGTTCCCAACTCCACTGACAGCGAAGGGTTTTAAGACCTAACAGCGTCAACAGCGCGTTCAACTTAACACAGACCCGTGTTTCAAACCAAATGAACACAAAACAAGTGGTAGTTCTGTCATACTCGCTGTCACGTTAATAGTAGCACAGTGTGTTTGAGAAAAGGCCCGCTCTGGTTGCAGGCTGGAGCAAGGCCTGCGGTAGCATTGGTAGCTGCTAACAGGCTAACAGCTAACTATCGCGCGCGTGTCAACGAGTTTCTCTGCTGTGACAGCTTCCGTAAAAGTACCTCCTCGATCTCATCATCGGAGACATTTTCCTCCGGCTGGTCCAAGTCAATGTCAAACACTCCAGCCATGGCAGCGAACCGCTCGAATCGCTCTGTGACAGACCGCAGGAACAGCAGGCGTCCCCCCACCTCATGGACAAACACACACAGCCACCATAACCGGCTACTACACGGAGCATGCGCAGTGCGACGCTCACAACAAAGGGGCGGGAACTTGTGTCATTGTTTGAAGAAACAGAACCACTCCTAAAAAATAAAAATAAAACGCTCACATACAATAAGTAAGTAAGTAAGTAAGTAAGTAAGTAAGTCAGTCAGTCAGTCAGTCAGTCAGTAAGTAAGTAATACAACAAAATAAATAAATACTACTACAATGATCTGGGAATCTGGGAATGACAGCAAATTCGGACTCTATTTTCTTTATATAGGCTATATTTGCCCATGTTTCTGGGTCTGGATCAGTCCCCCTAGTTCTTTATATTTTACTTCCAAGACACCAGACATAATCTTTTAAAAAAAAAGTTTTACTATAACATTTTCAAGCTTTCTGAAAGGGTTTCAAATATAATTTTGGACATTGGCTCCTTTTTCACCTAATTCTTAGTCCAGTACCATTGTTTGTTGAGCCATTTAACTCTGATTTATCAATCAGTGAGAGAGAAAAAAGCTACTGAACATAAGGATTAAACTAGATATAGGCTACTGTATTGATATATTACAATTTGAATTTAGTAAATAACCAGGTTTAAATGGGAACTTCAGGCACTTTTTTTTAAACAATTTGTCACAAAATCACTACTTGTTTACATTTTTTATAAACATGTATTTTAGATTCTGTTCATTTTCTGTAGAAGTTCTTTAAGATTGTACTTTTGTACACTTGTTCACTTTCCTAATTTTTTAGCACACACAATGTCACTAAAGTAAACAATTAGTGAAAAATCAGTCAATATCAAATAAATAAATAAATAAATAAATAAATAAATAACTTTGAAAGATCAACTACTGATCAAAACACATTTCAAGAAATTGTTGCTGCTTAGACGCAAATAACAGGGGCAACTTAAAGTTTAACTCCTGTGATCTAAAATGGAATTTCTTTTATTTGTAATTTTTTACACAAATCAGTTTCAACTCAAAGCTTTTTTTTAAAGATTGATGTAGTAGTTTTACAAAAGTAAAATAAAAGGGTTAATAATTTATTCACCATTTGTGATCCTACTTTGTAAAACAAAAAAATACATACATATACTTTATTAGATACAAATAAATAAGCACTCAAAAAACATTAAAATACTCTGCATGTATTGTTTTCTCAAAAATGGGCCTTTAAGAACTTTATTTTGAAAGTTTCGTCGTTTTGACCGGAAGTTCCGCTTTTAACTTTTCGCGCTGTTTCCAAAGGCGACGTAAACAAAAACACATGACTGCTCGGAATAAACCTTATAATCGATTATAAATGTCCGTAGTGACAGTTCAGCTGGGTCAGTGCGGTAACCAAGTGGGTCAGGAGCTGTTCGACACCATCTGGACCGATAATGTTCCGGAGGGACAGAGGAAAACGTACTGCGCGAGCAGCTGGGACCGCTTCTTCCGTCGAACCGCACATGGAAGTATGACTGCTCTGCCTTTAAATCATGTAAATAAATATATGAGATTTGTTTTTTTATGTCCTTCGTGGGTTTTAGGCTTGGAGGCCAGGGCGGTATTGATTGATATGGAGCCCAAAGTTATCAACCAGAGCATGACCAAGGCTGCCAAGTCTGGCAGGTGGAGGTATGGAGAAACTTCACACTTAAGCCAGAAACAAGGCTCTGGAAACAACTGGGCTAATGGGTAAGAGATGAACTACTAGAGTTATTCCTTTAAATTTGACACTGTTCATTTCAAAGAGATGTAGTGTGGTTTATGTTATTATGATATACAGCTCTGCGAGGCAAATAAAAAAGGAACTTGCTTCTGTCTGTGGCTCGGTTCCCATCATCTGTTTCAAAGAGCCGTTCAAAAGAATCACATCATTCATGAACGTCACACCTCAAGTCGCATGTTTGATTAATGCAAATGAATGATGTTCTGATCACATCCAACCAGGTATCATGTCCTCGGCCCTCGTCACAGAGACGTGGTGGAGGAGCTGGTGAGGCAGGAGGTGGAGAGCTGTGACATGCTGGCAGGCTTCATGCCCATGATGAGTGTCGCCGGGGGAACTGGGTCAGGAGTCGGTACCTTTGTCACTCAGTGTCTCAGAGACATCTACCCAGAGTCCTTCATCCTGAACCACCTGACCTGGCCATACGGGACTGGAGAGGTAAGTACACTCAGACGCTTGAAAGGGTAATAATATGTTTGCCCAAGTGTTTTGTCTGTGTTGTTAATTAAAAATCTTATGATCCATTGGATCAACTTTAGTGGAACTCCAAGAAAGTGATTATTGAATTCAAATCTATGACATCTAGTCAGTCCAATTCACGTGTCAATTTGGCCTCCCAGGTGACGTCTGTACGCCCTGCCAAAAGGTTGGACAGAAATAATAAGAATTATTATTTACTTAATTTAAAATGAAAATAGTTTTTATATCAGTGGTAAACATTTATGATTCAATGCAACAAAATAAACAAGTTTAAAAGGTGAAGGATAATACTTGTCCTGCCTCTGAGCTGTTTGCTCTGAGTATCTGTGGCCCCTGAGTGATTTTAACCAAGTATTTCTGTAGTAATGTCTCAAAATAAGCTGCTTTAAAGCCAAACAATATGTGCTCATTCAAGTAATGTAAATTATAATTTCAGTGCCTTAAAAAAAAAAAAAAAAAAATTCCTTCTTCATCTCATTTTGTCAGGTGATCGTACAGAACTATAACTCGGTGCTGACGCTGGCGCACCTCTACCAGCTTTCGGACGCCATCCTGGTGCACGAGAACGACGTCGTCCACAAGATCTGCAGTCAGCTGCTGAACATCAAGCCCATCTCTTTCAGTGACATCAACAGGGTTATCGCTCACCAGCTGGGCAGCGTCCTGCAGCCCGCGCTCACGCCCGACTCCCACGGAGCCTACGACGGGAATCCTCTGGGTGAGAATGACTTGGATGCACACAAACACCATCACATCACTTTATTTCATGTCTGTTAACAACAGCAGTGGGGCTAACGCAGAGCCTATATTGAGATTTATATTGCTTAAATGTTTGTAAGTAAACTATAGAGTGAAATGTTTGCTTTAAATTCAGGGTTTTTGGTCATTTTAAGCAATATTTTCTGTTGAGAACTAAAGAGCACGGTTTTGTTTTTAACAAAATTGTACATGTAAAGTGTAAGGTAAAAAGTTATTTGCTCCACCTTGTGAACTTTGTGTACCATCTGCCAGGTGAGCTGGTGAGCGCCCTCGCCTGTCACCCGGAGTACAAGCTGCTCAGCGTGTGCACCGTCCCTCAGATGCCCACCTCCTCCATCGCCTTCAGCACGTTCAGCTGGCCGGCGCTGCTCAAACATCTCCGGCAGATGCTCATCTCCAACTCCAAGATGGAAGAAGGTAAGTCGCTTTTTTTTTCTTGGCATCAAGATTTAACTATGATTACTGAGTGGTTTTGACTGTTTTTTTGAGTTTAGTTTATTCATTTCATTAAAAAAAAAAAACACATTACATACAACAAAACAATGCAAATCAAAAAAATTTAAATAAAAGGCAGCAGCAGAAGAAAAAAATCATATATCTGCTCTTATTTACAATTTTCTTTTACATTAATCTCAAATAACAATAAACCAAATAAAACAAAAATTCAACTCCTCAAACAGTAACTCATACAAATACAAATTAAACAATTTCATATTTCTTTAACAACTTTACTGTGATAATTTTTTTTGAAGGAATTAAGTGATCCAATGCTTTTATAATCATTTTCCAGATTATTCCATAGTCTTATACCTTTCACTGAAGTGCACCTGTTGTGTCAGGTATAGACTGGCAGGTGAGTCTGCCTCCAGCTGCAGGGCGGGTCAGGGGTCTCACACCAGGCAGTTTCAACACCTCGCTGGCTAACCTGCTCGTACTGAGAGGGAAGGACGTCTTCAGTGCAGAGACAGGTCGGACATGGAGGAAATGTATTTAATTAAACCTGAGTGTCATGCTTCATGATTGACTTGTTCTGTACAGGTGGGTTTGCAGATCCATCCATCTACACATCCTGGCTCCCATCAGAAGAAGCTTTCAGTCTGTGGAAATCCCCGGTTCCCTTTAACAAGTATGAGAAGTCTGCTACGCTGGTTACCAACAGTCAGGCTCTGCTCAGACCTTTGGATGACATGGTGAGAAAAGCGTGGAACATGTTTGCATCCAGGTGAGTCAGTCCCAGAAGCATTTTTCTCTAAAGTAGATCCAGAAATGTTTATTGTGTGAATGTCCAGAGGCAGAGCTCATAGTGTCAGTGGCTGAGTGGGAAGAGAGTTCTCCTGTAACCGGTGGGTTCCATCCCCCATTCCAATCTATGTAGCTTACCACCATCAGTGTGTGAATGAATAATTAATGAAAAAATGTAAAGCATAGAAAAGTAATGCATTATTCTTAGTAGTATTATTATAAAATCACATCTAATCATATGTCTGATTATAAAATAAACATCTCTTTAGTTATCTACTGGGATTAATTGTTTTTTTTTGTTTACTTCCCAGAGCTTACATACATCAGTATATTAAATTTGGCATTTCAGAGGAGGACTTCCTTGACAGTTTTACATCTCTGGAGCAGGTCATCTCCAGCTACAGTCAGCTGCACAGCTAGAACTGGGAGCTCCAACCAGACACCAATATGGACTTTTTTTTTTAAATTAAATAATATATTTAGATGGATTTTAACTTGTAAATAAAATGATTGCTTTAACAAGATTGTATTTGTTCTTAGTTTGAAATTGGGCGTATTGGGTTTTGGTGTAGATTTTGTATATTTGTGAATTATTTTTTCAGTTAAAATAAGTCATCGAGTGAAAATCATTTTCAGTTTTGTCATTTTAATACAGCCAAATGAGGACCCATACTGGTTTTCAGTTTGTACCTGGATGGCTATGGAATAGGTTATGGAGTAGAAATCCAAAACTCTGTGGGGAAAATAAATGTGTTATAACTCTTTAGCAAATTTGTAATTTAAGCACTGCATAAAGTTAAAAACAGGCAGTGGGGTTGATTCTAATGATTTAAATCAATAAAATAACTCCATTAGTCACACTGTAAACTAAGATTAAATGGTAACTATAATGACTAATTATTTTTTTTGTAAACTAGAAGGATAGGCAGAATACAATCAAATGTTAGAATATGGAGGTCATGATTGTGTTGTGTAGGCCAACATATTTTTCACAAAGCCTCTTTCTTACCCTCAAGCTGAGCCCTGCCTCGTTACCACCCACCTCTCCCAAAGACAAGTTTAACCTTTCTCTTTATCAAAAGAATAAAGTGAATAATTACACACCTTTATTTTGTAAAGTGAAAAAAGAACTGAGTTTTAATTTTTATATACAAATAGATATTTTCACAAGTTCCTCTGAGCAGATAAGGTTATGCCCACCACTCCTGAGGGGGCAATGTGTCAGAACATTATACATCTAATGGTTATATTTATATCACAACAGCTAATTAGATAAATAAAAAATAAACATTTAATAAATTCACTTATTTGGTTATTCTTAGCCCACAAAAACCCTGCACATTAAAAATACTTGAGCATCAAGAAATTCATTTTTCACCACTTTTTATTGACTTGAGTGTTGATTTTACACAATAAAACCAAACAGACAAGGAAGCAGAACACGAATGAAAACAATCTTGCTGCCTCCACATGTAAAATTGCTGTGGATACTTAAAAAAAAAAAAGAAAAGCTGAAGGCCCACAACTTCAGCCAGCTTACAGACCGCTGTTGCCTTACTAACATCACTGCCAACACCAGTCTGATAAGCTAGCTGACGAGGTGAGAAAAGGACAATGAGAGGCAGAAAGGGAGAAAAAAAATCTATGAAGATTTTTAAGGGCATCTTATCCAGAATATATATTATGTTTAAATCGATGCATTGGTCAAATTCAAGCATCATCCCAGGGATGGTCTAAAAAGCATCAAACTACAAATTTAGCCACAACTCTGATGCAGTTCTTCTGAAAACTTATTTTGTAAAATACACACATTTGAAGTTGATCACTTACCTTGTAGATGATTCCTTCTAATGGATATTATGCATTAGCTCTGTAGTTAAAAAGGTAATAACCACAACGAACCATCTTCAAAATGAACTTTTCAAAATAAAACACCAAATAAGACTCAGACTTTTAAAAAATGTCATTATTTCCTTATTTTATATATGATCTGATCCAAGAGTCAACCTAAATGTACAGAGTAGAAATGAGACTATTCTTTAAGAGTACATTGCCACTTAATCGTTATCTTCTTTGTGTTTTTGTTCATGTCCACAGCAACAAATGGAATAGAAATACAACCGAGCATACTGTCAAAAAGATATTAACATATATACACAATGTGCAAACCATTTTTACCTCACTGTTTTAAGTTGATATTGCTTGTTTTTTTTATTTTCCTTCCACCATCTGATCATTTTAAACTGACAGTACTTGAAATAAAATAAACAGGCCTCACAGGAACAAAAAAAGACATGAGAACAACCCTGAAAAGGAACCTCATCTTTTGCAGTTATCTTGGCAGCACATTGTAAGATTAAACTCTATGTCCATCCATACGCAACTGTTACAAAATTAAATAAAGATCAAGTAAATGAGTCAAGATTTATATCCGAGGGAGTTCGGACGTTCCCATCTTTGCATAAGGCGTAGCATCATGACGGGCGCTGCCCTCGACGCGGCAGCTACCATCAAATCACTGCTGCACTTCTGAGGTCGATGAGCGGATTAATTAAACGTTAAAGTAACATGTTAAGACCAGCAGCAGCAGAACCAATCACATGACTCACACGCAGAGTGAGATAAGAGGAAGAACCACAAATCTTTAAGAAACGATTAAAACGACACATCCGTCCTCTCACACACACGCACGCAAAAAAAGGAAAAAAAAGTTTCTTCTTTTTTGTTGATTCTTTTTTTCAACAGCCTCTTTGAGGATGGATGATGGTGAGGTTTGTCGGTAAACTGTGAGTAGCTGCGGCTGAGAGGAGCGCACTCAGCAGCACAAGAAGAAAAAGAGGAAGAAGCAGCACAGTCTCTTGGATGTGTGCACCGCCCAGAGTTTCATCATCACTTGGTCTTCTCCTCCGAGTGCCTCAGCTGCTGCAGCCGCTTGGCGTAGCTCTGAGCCATGGAGTTGATGATTGAGATGATGAAGTAGCAAACCATGACCAGCACCACCTTCTCAAACACCCACGACAGCCAGTTCTCATCCTGGAAAACCCAGAATTAGAATAAACACGCTATAAATAAAAATCACACAGGCAAACTACAACTTTAGGAGTAGTATTAAAAATATTCTAGATATTGTTTTTATTCAGTCTGGCTTACAAAAAAGCTTATAGGAATGGTTAAACCTTGTTAGTATCAACTTAAACACTCCAACACACAAGAAATTACAGCTCAGAAATGTTTCAGATCTTGTAAAAAACCTTGGAGTTACACGTTCTGTCCACTAGAGAGCACTTGTCAAAAAAAATCACTACAAAAATGTTAAAAAGACACATAAAATAGCTGTCGTAACATAAAAGGTTTTAACATTAATGTGAAACAAACAGTCCTTACCGCTGAGCCACTTCCTCCAGCGTGGTGCAGCTTGTTCTTCTGTGCTTCCAGGTACTGACTGAAGGGCTTCTGGAGTGCTGGTCCTATTTTAGGTACAGACCTGAAGAAAAAGAAAAAGAGGAATAAAATTTCACCACTTACCTTTTTAAAGCAAAAAGTGAGTCTTTAACATTTTAGTCCCTTAAACAAAAAGCCCTTTCTCTAAACTCTAAGAAGGTCCTGATGGTTCCAGCAGCATCCGAGCTGCAGCTGCTGAAGGCCCCATCGCTGCAGCTGCCACCACCTCTAATTGGTACTGTGAACAGGAGTAGGCAGCAGGGAGGAATGAAGCAGAAACTCTTCTGTCCTCCTTTTATAGTCTGACTTCTCTATAGGAGTCTGTGTCAGCCCCTTCAATCAGGAAGTGAGTCGCAATGATGTCATCACCTTTACCACCATTGCTGCCTTCATGGTGGAGAGGCAGCCAATCAGGATGGGTTAACTTCCCTATTAGGCAGGGTGGAAACGCTCGGGGACCAGTCATAATGAACATTTTAGCATTTTGTGCCAGTAAAAGATAATGATGCTGTAGTTTTACATTTTGATCTGTATCATGTCAAACTTCTAATTACCATGAAAGGAAAATAAAAACAAGCAGCAGGTCACAGATGTTCAGATAGATTCACTCCAGTCACCAGTGGATATAAACATGTCTAGTTTTGACCAGACTAAGCAAAAACATGCACTAACAAACACCAAATGTAGACAGGGGTAATTCCTGATGTTGAGAAAACCTACAACTGAAATGAATCATTGGTGTTATCTCTCATACTTCGCTCATGAAAACACATTAAAAACTGACTGTGTCAGCACTGAAGCATCACTGAGACAGGGTCACAGCGAGTCACCAGAGACCCACTGAGTTTCATGGGAAAAAACGTGGACTGAGTTTTCTCAGGGAAAAAGGTTTCTGTTTTCTTAAATGTGGTGATTTCCCTCGTCCTCGACACAATGGATGACCAATTAACAGCTAAATATCAGAGATATGACTGAACTCTGAACGCATTTCTCAGTATTTTGATAAAGAATAAGTCAGAATGAACACTAAATCATTACTTATTCAGGTAAGATTATCAGCCTAGTTGGAGATTTAAAGCAGGATTATGTTCTTCTTGATCAGACCATCCTCTCAGTCAGAGCTGAACCTGATGAGTCACATCAACACGCTCCAATATGACCTCACCCTCCTGACTACAGAGGCCGCATAGAAGGGTTTTACCTGGGGGTGGTGATGGTGAAGAAATACCTTTGTATGGAACAAATGCAAAACGCGGGCATGTGCACCCCCCGCAGTGAGAACGTTTATTCATACAGGACACCCCCAACAGTCAGTAAAAAATGCCTCTGATAACGTTTTAGTGATGCATGACTCACCACAAAACCAGAGGAAAGACTCCTCGAAGTAACTGAATTATTTTGCACGAACCCTTACCCAATCAGTGACACCATCTGCTCAACTATGTGCTTGCTGAAGGTGATGATAACAAAGAGTTTCTGTGGGCAAGAAAAAAAAAAGAAGAGATGAATTAGTGTGATATTTTATTCAAAAGAACATTTATTGTTTGAATAATTAGTTTGAGAATGTCACAAAGTACTGTGAGAAACTGAAGCAACATCTGCTTGCGTCTGTTCACAGGCACACTAATTACAAAACTCAAACCTGGAATGAAGCTAACCGTCAAGCTTTAAGGGGGTTTGTGTGGTTTGCAGGGGGACCAAAATGGAAAAAGTTTTTTTCTTGTTCTGAAACTGATCAACTTTTTTTAAAAAAAATGCATGACACACATCCTTCTGAATGAAATCAGACAGGATACGTCTCGTGATGTCTGACAAGATCAAGGTACAAAAATTAAAGCAATGCCCCCTGCAGCTTTTTCTTTTTTTAAGTCTGGTCAATTTCCTCCTCCTCATGTCCACTGAACATCAGCCATAACCCCCCACAGTGTGGGGTGACCTTTGTGTGAGAGGTCTCAGGGTGAGATCACTGGCTCCTACCACCAAGAGATGGGCTATATTAAATTAACTGAAGAGTGTCAGTGAGTCACCAGATACAGACAGACCCTCACTGTTTGGATTAAATTAGTCACCCGGGTGGCAGACTCAACACTAGCCTCCATAATTAACAACAATTCTTTTTGATCTGGTGACATTTTATTTTTAAAACTGTTGTTAAACGAGTCCTCGACGTGTCCCTCCTTTCATCTGCAGCTCTGGAAACAAACCAAAGCTAAAACAAGAAGAAGGGGAAAAAGCCATCAGTAAAAGCGCTCAATTTAAGAGTTTCACAGTGAACCATGATCTCAACCTAAGGTTTGGTCTTTCCCCACACGTTCGGTCAAAGTGTGTCAGTCAGCAGTGCGTATCTCCCCCCCTTAATGTGTAGTTATGAAATGCAATAATACCCTGAGGCCACAGATTTGTGATGACATGAAACAAAGAATGATTCATATCAAAAGTCAAGATGTTTGGAGTGTGTGGCCTGTAAGGTTTTGTTAAAAATGGAATAAAAGAAATCTTTTTCTCTAAGTTACAGACCTGTATGTGCATTTTGATGATGGCTTTCCCGATCAAAGTTGCTCCAAAGAAGGTCCAGAAGGGAACCAGGAAATGTCCGCAGGTTATTCCAGCCAAGTCGAAGAGAGGATTAGGAATCTGAAAAAATAAAAATAAAAAATAGACAGTGAGTCTACACAACTACAAATACAACTTCACTCTTTGCTTTTATCAAGACAGACTTTTTTCTAATCTTCTGAAGTGGTTATTAACAATAATTCTTCAGGCTTTTAAAAAGACATTTAGCTTTTCTTTGATTTTTGGCTGCTTTCTTACTCATTTTCAGAGGAATGTTTTTGTTTAAGCAGCTTAACTTTAACTTATGAATCATCCAGGAACAGAAAGTCTCCTAAACTCAGGGTCTGAACCAGTCAACTTGGCAAAGAGCCAGTTTTAAATGGGATTTTAGGCACTTTGTTACCAGCAGCCCATTACCAAGATACATTTAGAATCTATAAAAATGACTAATTGACATAAAGTAAGGTTTGAAGGACCAACAGGGTGATTCTCAGAGGTATTAGCTGAAACCTTGATCAACGAAAGGATGATGCATCTACTGTCTCAGGTCTTTGCTAGATATTTCTTAAATACATAGCTTTCAGACATAGTTCATCTGCTGTAGAGAGTTGTTTAGACCTGCCTCTTCCATTTATTTAGCTATTTTTAAGCACATGTTGCACAAAAAGCTTATAGGGTTAGAACAAAGACTGACCAGAAAATGACTGTAAGAGCAGACTAAGTCCAAAAAAAACCCTTCAAGATCTTTAGAGAGCCTGAAGAACTATTGATCATAAATAAATGTAAAGAAATCAGAGCTGTTTGTCAAGTATTGTATGCAAAATAAAACTATCCTGGAAGTTTTACCCACCGATGCACAAGCCAAGATTCCAAAGAAGCCCACTTTCTGCACCATGTGCTGGACTCCCAGTTTTGCTCTTGTGACAAAGTCCTGGAAACAATTAATTAAAAAAAAACATTTATTTTTACTGCTGTCAGACTTCATTGCATATATTAGTTATACATTTTAATTTTAAATGAAGATTTATTTACATATAATCACATATTTTTACTTTAAAACTTGTACAGCACTTTAAGTACATTTATTTTTAACAGTAGTCCTGTCTGTAATGTTATAAGAAGAAATAAGCTCCCTGGTAAGAACACTGTGGTGAAGAACCTGCTATTCTTGAGCACTGCAGTTTTTTATATTTAGTCAATCTCATGGCATTTTGCTAAAATTTGTGTGGTAAAAAAAGAAAGGCCACAGCTCTTCTGATTGCGTCTCTATTCCCGTGGGGGTAAAAGGTTTGTGGTTTCTTGGAAAAGATCACAGCTGATGCAGGAAGGGGATTAGGACTCAGAGGCTGTTTTAAAACCTGGCACCTTGTAAATTTTAATTAACAAAAAACAAAGTTTCTGTTTAAGGGAAGCACAGTGATGAAGTGTTTAGCGCCACCTCACAGCAGGAAAGTTGCAGGTTTGAATCTCAGCTAAGGCTTTTCATTGAAGTGTTTCCAAGTTCCCCTCGAGTACATTTAGATTTACTCATCATAATTTGCAAATATATTATGTTTTAGTGGCACATAAGGCTTTTCATCTCTACTGTTTCCTTGTTGCAGAAATGTTTTTACTCTTCTGAGGCAGAGCATAAAAATAAGTGACATTTATTTTGTAATGCTATCTCGTGCGCCATTTACTCCCACAAATTGTTCTTAAGATTCTTCCAAGTTGTTGTTACTTTAAATAAGTCCTCAGGGCAAAATGCAAGTGTAGACATCCTGAAAATAACTCTGAGATGAAACATCAGAGGTGAGATTGGCAGCTTCAGCTTATTCAGAAAATACCTACTGAGGGAGGGCAGGTGATGAAGACAATGCCAACAATGCCTTTAATGTGTGTTCTGCTGACTCAGCATGCGATCTAAGCAGTCCCCCGTTATGTGAACTCTGTTCCTGACAGCGCTGTCTGTCATTCAAATTAGAGGCCGGTGAGAAGAGAGATGGAGGGCGGATGGAGGGAGGCAAAGAGAGCGAAGCCCGAGGGATGATTAAAGAGGGAGCTGTGCTCAGGGTGACTCACCCATGAACAGACACATTTACTGGAAGCGCACAGAGGGAGGGGCTTCACTGAAGTCACATGTTGTGCTCAGACCAATCAACCACCTGGGGCTCCATGTTCAGACAGGCATTATGAAAATTAGACCAAATTAAAAAGGATCGTATCACGTTGGGTGGATAAGCAACATGAAAACATTTATGAAACCACAAAGATGGAATTCAACCATCTGTGCTGTTTCAGTGTGGGCTGTGGGATGCACAAAAAAAGCAGAAACGTGTGAACATGCTGTCTTTTTTTATAGCTCATTGATTCTTTGGGGGTGTTTCTAAAATGAGCAAAAATTGTCAATATCTTTAAATACAAATGTTGGACCTTTTTGAGTTAAAGCAAATCGCATAAAGTGACTGAATGACATCTTTATTTATTATTTTCTTAATAAATAAACACAGAGAAGTAGAGATATTACACTCACTGACAAAAACAATTAAAACATCCAGACAGATTGGTCTGATTTAGACATAATTTAATCTACATGCAGGCCAGGGATGGGTATATAGAGGCAAACTGGCTCCAGAAGTGGTATCAGGAGTAGAGCCATACTGTTATCAGGCAGTTGCTGGGGTGTCTTACAGTCGGTCAAAACAGTGAGTCAAGGTCACCAGATATAAATAATGCCACATGGACACATGTTACATTGTGAGTTTGAATGAAGCTGGATAGTTTGTACAACTGTCTGGTATGTGTGATTGTACAGATGTCACAGGGACCAGATGTTGGACCACATTATGAAAGTTCCAGACACTCAAGACAGAGGACACCAGGAAGGACTGTTGCATTGTCCGAGAACCCCATGACATTTAGATCCTTCATCTGAACACAAGTGTTTGTTTCATGCCATTGTGACTCCATAATCAGTTAATCTAGATGTGTCAAACCCAAGCCCCGTGGGCCAAATCTGGTCCTTGTTAATATTCTATCTGGCCCCAAAGATAATATTTTAAATGTGAAGAGAAAAGGAAAACTGCAATGTAGAAAAAGGGGGAAAATAAAATGGTTGTCTGGTTCTAAAGAATTACAAAATGTGTCCTGTTTTTGCCCTTATTAAAACCTTTGATATTTTTTGAGTGATGGTTATTCCTCGTTTTTAAATATTTTAAATGTAAAAAAATTTCATCATTTCTCTTTTTGTCACTGTATTTAGTGTAGTCTTCTGACAGCAGTTAACTTGAAATACAGTGGGGGTGCGAAGGTTTGGGCAGCCTTGTTAATTTCCTGATTTCCCTTTATAAATCATTGATTGTTTGGATTAAACAAATCAGTTAAATATATCATACAGGGAACAAACAGTGCTATTTGAGAAGTGAAATGAAGTTTATGTGTTATATGATTTACAGTAAGTGTGCAATAATTGTTTAAACAAAATTAGGCAGGTGCATAAATTTGGGCACCATAAAAAAA
>JARVGW010000624.1:5953023-5988378 GCA_031762495.1 Anablepsoides rubrolineatus | reverse complement strand
TATTTCATAAGCTGAAAATTTGACATAGTTACTTTATTTTAGTATAAATTTGGAATATAGGCTTGGAAAGCACATAAAATCGCCCCTTTAAGACTTTTTAAGGATCTGCAGGAACCCTGTGAGAGCTGTTGAGCCTTCATTAAACTTTTCATACACTCGTTACTCACCCGGTCCTTCTTTTGAGTGGGAGATCTTTTTGACTCCCTCTTCGCAGGAGGGCTGCCCATGGGAGAAGTCTGTTTACGTCTCTTTGAGTTCCTTGAGCTCATGGGCGACTTCTCTCCCGCCCCCTCCTGGCGCATGCTGTCCTTCAGAGGGGTGCCGGTCCTGGCGATGGCGGCGCGAGAGAGAATCATTAGCGTGTGCGCGGCCATGTTGATGCTGTTCTCGCTGCCGGCTTCACTGGCGGGGCTGCAGGTGGGCGCGTCCGGGATGTTGGTGGGGGTCGGGTGCTTGGGGGTCCCCTCGCCATCTTTACCCCTTTTCTGTCCGGAAAGAGTTTTGGGACAATCAGCAAGTGCCTCACGGGTTTCATTCGTCCCATGAGTGAGGTCTGAACTGCCAGCTCCGGCCTTTTTAACCGGAGAGTGGAGCCCTTGAATGTCTTGGAGCATCTCAGCTGCCTGTTTGGCCAGAGAGCTCGCTTTTGATGGAGCCTTTGTAGTCTTGGTTGGTGTATGAGACGGCAGCTGGGGGACAGCTGGAGGACTGAAGTCTCCTGATGCTGAGGAGGAAGGTAATGGCTGTTGCTCCTTCATTTCATTCTCCTTGTTAGCTGTGAGACTCGGGACCTCCTGGGAGGGAGGCCTCTTCTCTGTTTGTGCCTCATGGGATCTCAAAGGAGCCTTGTCTGCAGGTTCTTTCCTGCTGTTCTCCTCTCCTCCTTTGTCTTTTGTACTTCCTGATTTCAGTGCAGACTCAGATGACCTGGAGATCTGTGAATCCTTGGCTTTAGCTTCACCATTGTTTGTTTCAGATCTACGCAATCTGCCAGCAGATTCAGAGTTTTTCTCAGATTTAGGCAATGAAACCGTGTCATTGTTATGAATGTTATAAACCTGTTTGCGAGAGGTCTTTTTAAAGAGATCTTTCTCCTGCATTTGTAAAGGAGCAGGTTCGTTTAGTGAACCAACTCTCGCCTGATGATCTGCCAAACATCGGACAGGTTCTATCCTCCTCTTCGGCTTGTTGCCACCCAAAATATTAGGTTTTGTCCTCTTATCTCGTTCAGACTGCGGCACAGGTTGTGATGTAGATGCGCTTGAAGCAGCAGGTGCAGCACTTTGAATTGTTGTAGAGGTTTGAGAGTCAAAACATAAAATCCTCTTGTGACTGGGACCTTTAGATGGGTCCTGCTGGCCTCCGATTTCAGGTTGAACCACTGTAGAATCTGCATTTTTATCAGCTCCTGGAATTTCAGATTGACAGCTTCAGGCATTAATATTCAACTTTTATATTTTTTTGCAAGGATTAAGTATTTAAATTTGTGACTTTTAGTAAGAAGACAACTTACCTGAAGCTGGAGAATGTTTGGTTGCTACAGTGGTGGGCTTAGGTATGATAATTTTTTTCTGTTGTGATACAGAGTTTGATGCCTGATCAAGCTGTGGATAAAACAATGTGAGCTTTTATTGTGGATCAAACCATCAACAGCATGAGTGATTTTATCTTAAAAAAAATAAATATTACCACTTTACAATAAAGTATTTACCTGGTTGGGCATCACTGGGACCTTTCCGACTGCATTCTGCTCCAAAACAGACACAGGAAGCACTACAGGACTCAAAGGTGAAGGTAAGATGAGCGCTGAACCTGTGGAAAAGATTAATGATTATAAAAAAATATTAACACAAACAAAGACAAAAAAACAACAACGAATACTTGGGGTTAACCATATTTTAAAATCTGTGAACATGTCTCCAACATACTGTAAAATAAATCCTGGTTTTATGCAAATTATCTTTGGGTTGCATGTTATTAAATCTGTTTTAGAAATTTAAGATAGTTCCTGTAATGCAAAGTTGGCAACAATGGCCTTATCCCAGCAACAAGGTGTAATAAACAGCTTGTTTAAATCCAAAATTAAATAAGTAAAAAAATATTCTATCATAATCTGCGTTTAATTAAAAAACAAAAATCAAGAACCTTTTGTGGCAAAATCTTATTAAAACATTTTTCATGATGTTGACAGTAAAATGTTGCCTCGTGGGCTCATTCCAGTAAAACCATTTTTATTAGTTAACAGTTCTGTGGAGACATAATAAATTGTTTATTCCCACCACAGATAAATATTTGCTTCCTGGGAGCCTGAGTTATGATAGGTTGTTCAGACTTTGTGGAGGTTTGGTTGCTTTTTCACTTTTTTACTGTCACATCAGAGCATCTGACCATGATGGCATAGTGTCTTCTTAGAAAACAAATGGCTGACATAAAAGTTCCCGGTCTAAAAAACCCAAAACTTTCTAAAGATAATAATCAAGAAAGAAATTCCACACAAAGCCACCTGACACAAGACTTGAGAGTACTTTAGGGTGTGATGAAAGTATCTCTCTTTAGCTTAGGAACTTTTTTGTGCTTAAATGTCTCAATTGTAGATGTAAGTTAAGTGACATAAACACTCATCTGAAAATGAGTGGGTACTGAAATGTAATGAAAAAGCATCCAAAAATAGTAACAACAAAAAAATCCTATGGATGAATCGTCAGAAAGCCTGACTGCTTGACAACAAAGCTGTTGCTCAATCTTTTGCACAACCCTACTTTAAATATATTAATCCTACATTGCAATGAAGGATAGAAAGTTTACAATCCATCAGGTTTGCTCAAATTAAATATTTAATTTGTTGGTTGGTGTAAAAGAACTCTAGTATTACATATTTTTGTTGCCTGCTCCTAAATGTGACAAACATTTTCTTGTTTGTAAAGCTCATATTCCTGTCAATCAGAATAAATTCTCATCCAATTAAAGCTACTTGTTGTCTTACAGTCGTTTCCATCTTACCTGTGGAGTAGTTCTGAGTGTGAGTGGGTGTGGTCACCCCAGGCTGACCACTGGAGACACCAGCAGGAAGTAACATCTGTGTGGCTTGAACATCTGCAGTTGGAGTCACAAAGAAATAGCTGGCAGCGGATCCTTGGAGTCCAGGATTGGTGGGGTCAGCTGGGACCTGAATTATGTATCTTTGTGGGGTCTGTCCTGTTCCACCTAATGGGGTTGTGCACACAGCTGCGGCTCTACAGCCAAGCGGACTGCTATACACCTCAGAGCTTTGTAAGCCACTCACTGCCTGTGCCGCCTCATCAAAATTGACTTTTGGGGTGGGGGGACATCTGGGGGACTTAGCTGGAGAAGACATGTAGATGGTGGGTATCTTTTCACCGGAAATGCTTGAAATGGCCTGATTCAAGGCTGCATCGCTGGAAGAATCCTCATCTTGGGTGTCGCTTACGATGATCTTTAAGGACACTATGTTGCTGGGGTCTGCAGCCTTGCTCGGAGTGCAGGGGCCGGTGGACAAAGGGTCGTGTGTCGCTGAAACATGAGCACCGGAGGAGAATAATGCAGGTAAGGAAGGCGTGGATGAGGCAGCTGTAGCTGTAAGAGTTACTGAGGTGGAGGCAGATGTAGGCGAGGAGCCCGGTACGTGAGCGGGAGCTGATGACGACGAGGCAGCTGAGAGCGTAACAGCTGCAGAGACAGATGCTGAGGAGACAGATGGTCCTGAGAAAATGTTTTCATCAGTGGTTGAAGCTGATGTTTGAGGTATGTTAGCAGTCAACACTGGATTGTTGTTAACTTGAACTTCCACTGAAGACAGCACCTGAGGCTGATCGCTGATGGAGGAAGATGTTGTAACAGGGTGCTCATTCGATCCTTGGGGTTGGATTTTGTCTGCATTCAGGGTCAACGTCTCTTCAGCAAATGGAGCAGAATCTTTTCCAAAAGGAACAGGGGCTGATTTATTGTTGGAGGTGCTGGTGGGCTCTTCAGTGACCAAACTGTCTAACGGAGGGGGAGGTGTATGAAGTGCTTCATCAATATCCATTTGTGTTACACTTCCACTATTATTTAAAAGTGAGGGTTTTTCTCTTCTATTGGAGTCCACTGAACCCGACGAGGAACCTCTGGACTCCCCGTGGCTCACCAAGAGTCTGGCTGTGCTGTTTTCAATTCTAGACGCCCTGCCCCTGGAGTCCAGAACCGTTTTCTTTATTAAAGTTGGCACAGTAGACTTCCTGGTCTTGCGCTCTGGTCCAGGTCTCATCTTCAGCGTGGCTGGCGGCGCTTCAGAAACATCTGGATCTTGCTGTGGAGGATCTGAAAAATAAAACAGAACAGGTTTAAGTATCAATTATTCTTCTTTTCTTTATACAAGTCTGTTCTCTGCAGAATCAAACATCTGCAATAATATGATGCTAAAAAGAAATTCTCTTTCTACTCTGGCTACTGTTAATTCTTATCTCCTTCACATTTGTTAACATGTAAGGTTTCTCTCCTATTTACACCTTAGTCCAAGTATATGTCCTAATCTGTGTTGGATGTCAGAGATAACACATATGTCAACATCATAATACCTGGATTGTTACTTTGAAGGGGCTGGACAGCAGACAAAGATCCAGTCGTCTCATTCACTTCTGGACTGCTGCTTGTGTCTCCATCTATGGCTTCTCCATCAGCAGATTTAGTTTTATCTGAAAATGCAGAATTACTCAATTTTAACTGGACTGATAGACACAGTGAAAACCCTAACTTCCCATAACTCTGTATTAAACAAAGCAAAGTAGTTCATATTTACTGCAATCAAAGAGGTCAAAGAGGGCCTGAAAAGCTGGATCTGACTCTGTTTGCTCCAAAATGTCATGGATGGCATCGTCGCTCATGTGGATTTCTCCCTGATAAAACATCAGTCATCATACAGAAAAAGGATTAACCACTCTAACAACTTTTACTTAATAACTTTTTAGGAAACAAAGAATAAAAATATATTATCGCTCTTTTCAGCACCTGTAATCCAAGAATCTCATCTATGGACTGCTCTGCCTCCACTGTGACCTTTGATGTTTGAGGTGTTGGCTCACTGATGTCACAGATGAAACACAGAACAGTAATTTAATGTCAAAATAGTTTTTTTAATCAGTCATCAGCTGGTTGACATGTTGGAGTTTTAACTTACCTGGCGAGGATTTTGTTGATGTTTTCAGCAAGCTTCTCTTGTAACAATCTGTCTCCCAAAATCTTGTCCCGTGCATTTTGGATCACAAGTTGCTGTGAAGATTGAGAAGGTTAAAGTCAGAAAATGTACGAAACATCAAAAACACTTTGAAACAGAGGATGTAGTTTCTGACACAGACTGTTATATTCCCTTTGGATAGCATTTTTTTCCAGGATCACCACTACGCTAGTCTTACTGACAAAACCTATTTTCTTTTGTGCACAGATATTTTGCACATTAAAATATTAAATTAATATCTCAATTTTTCCTCTTTTACAACAACCTAAAATCAGTACAAAAACTGTCAAACTTCAAGTGAAAATGCTACTTTACAGTTAAAAATCATTTAGCTGTGAATAAAACAGCACAACAGGCTCACGGGAAAGTTCTCATCGACAACCTCTTCAGGTTCGGCTTCTGCACTGAGGCCACCGACAGTTGTGGTGGATCTGCTGGGACCACTAGACCCGCCAAGACCACTTCTCTTCCTGGGGGTATCCCTGAAGGCAGCAGAAATATTACAGAGTAACTAAGTGTACAAAAAAATGGAAAAACAACTTGAGAAAGACAAAACATCACTTCATACAATAAAGCTGGGGTTCTCCAGTCATTTGGGTCTGGGGACCCCTTACAGGGGCAAAATAATTCCCCCCTCATAAACCCCATGCTGTTTTAAAAGATAAGTTATTGTCATTTCAACCCCTAAATGCCATGGTAATATATCTTTTTATTTAGTTTATTATGTTTGTTATATTAGTTCATTGTTGCCCATGCATTTTTAAAAATAAAACCAAATGAACAATTAAGTGAAAATTTTTGAGGACCCCCAAAATACCTCTCATGGACCCCTGAGGGTCCTGGGACCCCAGTTTGAGAACCTCTGCAATAAAGATTATTAGACTCTTTATGTGGCGTGCCAATAAACATGTCATCCAGCTGTTAATATTAAATATATGATGTAACAGTGATCCATCTCCAATAATGTTTAACTATTACAGGTTAATAATACAACCATGTCTCCCCGTTGTGTTCCAGCAACAACAGTATTACAACAATAATCCTTACCATTTCCGTCGAGCAGGAGAAGCTGGGCCTGAATTCAGCCGGTGCTCTGAAACAATGACTTGTATAGGAGAATCCCCTGAAACAAAAAAAAAATCAAGTTGACTATTACTAAGGAACTACTGATGTAAGGTTTGAAAGCTCTTCTTTGCATGCAAAAATAAATACATTTGCTGAATCATTCAAAGGTGTGATTGCAAATGAAAAAAACGTTAATTTCAGAACTGACAAAACAGTCAAATCAAAATAAAAAAAAGGAATGTGGGTTCTGTGATACGGACTGGGCATATTTAGTAATCGGCTGCCATCCTGGATGAGCTGCTGGGCACCACCAGCAGGGGCGGCTCTGGCCTGTGGGCCAGTGTAGCTCACGGGTGTGGAGTGGCCGAGCATGCTGTGGGAGGTGAGCGAGGGGCTGATGATGGAGCTTGTTTCAGAAACGGATGAGCAGACGACTCCGCCTGCAGACGCTATGGCCAGAACCTGCTGGCTCGCCATATTTGTAACCCCCATCCGTGAACGTGCTGCAACAGACAGAGTACAAGATCCAGACACAAACTTTGAACTAACAAAAAGCACTGATATACAGGATGTTCATTGTTATGGCTTGGGTTTACTTAGTAACCCTGCACACAAGGGAAACATCCCAACAGATCGTATAACTTATAGAATTATTTCTTACTACTGAGATGCAACACAAAAAATATTTACATCAATCTCTGTGATTCACTCTTATCACCTGTATTGTCCTAAAGCAGACATCCAATAAAACTAACTTATATTTGCATTTATCCATCAATATACATTGTTTCCCCTCAAATATGTATAACATATATTGTTCCACATAAACCTATGAGATGATTTAAGAAAATTCTGTCTTTTTCTTCCAATTACCCCTTATTTAACATTTAAACAAAACTGCTATTTATGTCTTTTCCTACAATGGAACAATTACACTGCACCTACTAAAAACACTGACAATGTATTAACAAATAATGTGAAAACTTACTCCTCTGACTTGAGGAAATAGAAGGAGAATTCTGCAATGATCTGAGAAGTAAACAGCAGAAACATCATAGATTACCACAGATGAAGATTAAGGTCAAGTGTAACACAAATTAAGTGATTTGTTTGCTTCAAGTCAAAAGTTCTTTACTTGATTTGGTTGAGAGTAAAATCAAGTTTTTTCCACAGCGAAGTCATCACAAGAGGGATTTCGATACCACACTCTGTTTAAAAAAAAAGCAAACAAAATAAGAGTTATTACTATTAATGACAACAACACTACAATAACAAAATATGACACAATGAGACACTTTTACCTTTGGCTTTGACAGCCACATACTCGTTTAAAATCGTTGTCAAGTTTTTCCCAAAAATAGACTGCACAGATGTGAAGAGGCCAATAAGTCGATTAGTATACAAGTGCATGACATTCAGTCAGAAGTTAGAGAGTAAAAGAAAGTATTTAACTGAAAATCACACTCACAAAAACACAGGCAGGAATAGTCCCATCTCCTATGCTGTGCTCGGCGTACTCTTTCAGGTTTGGGCTCTCGTGAATGAAAGCTTGGCTTGTAGCTAACAGTCCCTCTTCCTGTAGGTACCCTGAGAAAAGACACGAGCAGGTTTTCATTCAATCCCCATGGACAATAATAACAGTAAAGTGGTTAATGCGAGTTTTAATCCTCTCTGCTTTCGCTTCGTTATTACTGCTGAGTGAAGCCAGCAGCAGCAGCTACAGCTTCGTCCAAACTTACCCAAAATAAGCCGAGCTATGTCGGAAGGGAGCAACATGATGCCCTTTCTGGTTAATAAAATTAACTAAATTGTTAAATATTAGCTACATGTTCAAAAAAATATTGGGGAATTGTTTTTGTAACAAAAGTTGGCTATTATTGTGAAGACGACGTCCTGAGACAGATTTTTGTAAAGGCGGGGAACTCGCGTACCTATAACCCGGAAGTACTGGACTTGTCTGTTTGTCTGACTTATGGTCATTGTAGTCCAACACGGAGGTTTATTACCAAAATAAATCAACAAAATGCTTTAAAACGTACATTCATTAAAAGAAGAAGACTTTAATATTACACTTTAGTTAAATAAAGCACTTGATTATCATTAAAACAAACAGAAATCTTCTTTTGACGTTCAGATCAGAGTGAAAGGACTCATTGCGCAGCTGTCAAGGCTAGGGGTAGTATTTCCCTTTCAGCGCTGACGCTGCGGCGGGAATGTTTTGCGTGCCTTGCGTGTGCGTGACCGTGCCTGTTTTAGTGCACGACTGCACGTCGAGATGCGAAAGTTGTTATGATCAGGATCGTGTCATTTTAGCTAACATCTACATCTTCACATGTGACATCTTCAGGACTGCAGTTAGTCCAGTCTGAGGTCAGTAGACAGAGAGTGTGAATGAATGAATCAAGTTTGAAGCTACTTTTAAAAGTCATGCTAAAGTTGTTCGTCTGCATGATGGCCTGACTGCTGCCCAGTGATTTCCTTTAGATAACGAAACTGTAGACGCTAATTGATAAACACTATCATTTGTTATTATTACCATCGAGAAGAAAGTAAGTTGGTAGGTCAATAAATCTTGATTAGGAATGTAAATTATTTATTCCTTGCTTCAAGAAAGCAGCCTTTGCTTTTTTGTTGCTGTTTATGAGTCAAAGATTGAGAAATGCCATGCACTAATTTGATTTATTATTTGTGTCATCACATCACGTTTGCATTGTTTAGGCAACTTCTATTTATCAGATCAAAAGGTGAAGGGGCCAATTTGTTGCTTCAGAGGACTGGAGGTTCTGCCTCTGCCTGATGCTTACCTGTCCTGTATCCTCCCTCCGTTCTCATCCACACTCTCCTGTGGTAGTTCTAATAGAAACTAGAGTTTTGTGCAGTGTCTGTTCTCAGTATGTTCCTACTTTTCATCATGCTGTAACTTTTTTTGATTTATTCTTATGATTTTTTTTATTTTATTCCAAATTGAGGATGTCAGTACTCCTCACAGATGTTCAGTATTTATAAGACAAAGTGTTATCATCCCTATGCTGTTTGCAGAGCACACACTAATCTGTTTCTATTGATACACACAGAGAATTCTCCTCCCTCAGAGGTTTTTTGTGGCTAGTTTACATGACTAAGTGTGTTCTGATCCACTGAGCGGAGGCAGGGCTCAGTTCAGGGCCTCGGTATGCATTTTTACAAAGAGTGGGTTTAGTGTTTAAACCATCTGTTCCTGCAGGTGAGAAGCACAATGAGTCTGCCTCTTCATGATCTCCTTGTCTGCTGCCGAGGGCTGGAGAATGACAAGGCTACAGAGAGGAAGGTAAACAAACGTGGAAATAATACTCATTCTGCCAAGTTGGCAAATATATAAATATCTCTCCCCTCATTTTGTGTCAACAGAAAGAAGCTGAACGCTTCAGGCGGCTCATTCAATCCAAAGAGGTCATACAGGAATTGGATCGTACCTCAGGGACCAGAGCTAAAAGCTCCAAGCAACTCACATGGGATGCTGTCTTCAGGTAAACTACCTGTAAATGTTTGTTGTTGTTGTTGTTTTTTGCAGAAGTTTTGTCACACTAAGTATTTTTTATTCCTTGATTCAATGTATCTACAAAGCTTCACTTAATTGTTTTCATCATAATGAGAAAGGCTCAGCTTCTTTTTTTGTATTTTGTGTAAACCTGTTGTTATTTGGTTCCTCATGTCAGGTTCTTGCAGCGTTACGTCCAGAAGGAGACCGAGATCATGCAGTCGAGTAAATCCAACGTCAGCGCGACCACGCAGGCCACGCGGCAGAAGAAGATGGCTGAAGTGTGCAGCTTGGTCAAACACTTCATCCGCTATGCAAACGAACGTAAGGGGCGCTCTCGTTAACAGATCCACGTTCTGCCTCAGTCAGCCGCTGTAGAAAACGGCATGAAGCCAAACACTTGTGGATGCACAGCGAGGGATGTAGTCACAGCGTCGCTCTTTCTCCCTGCAGGTGGACCTCGGCTAAAATGCAGCGAGCTGCTGAAACACGTGATGGAGGTGCTGCAGAGCCCGTACTGCTGCGCAGCGTACGGGGAGCATTACAGCAGCCTCCTTCTAAAGGACGTCCTCTCTGTCCGCAAGTACTGGTGTGACATCCCTCCACAGGAGTGGCACGGTCAGTGGGTCTAAATGAGATGAAATTATTATTCTGGTTGACTGGACTATGAAGCAGGATGAATGAGGAGATTTGGCTTAGGTAGGGTTAATGTGCTGAAAACCAAACAGGTTGGCTTTGAGTTTAGAGACGTGATCCTCCCAAACATTTATATATCTCTAAACAGGGTTCCCACGTGTCCTTGAAAGTCCTTGAATGTTTTAAGGGATTGAAGTCCTCTATTCACACAACTGATTTTTATCTGTAAAAAAAACAACAACTTACATTTATTGTGGTGGATAACTCAGGATTACGGTAAACTGACGTGGCTTTCAACAAATAACATGAGCCTTAGTCATAGTTTTATCCAATCACAGCAGAGTAGGACATGTTCACATCCCCTCCTCCCAAACTGAGCTGCCTAACCTCCCAGGACATGATTACATGTTCATGTATTGTGGATATGAATGTTGGGTATACATTTAATCTACTTTCTTTCATTGATTTTGACTAAACAACTTTTATGTTCAGTTTTTCATTGAATTTACATATTAAACCTGTTTATTGGTAACATTCTGTGGTATCAGTAGGTAATTGCCATCACGTGTGTTTCTTGAATTGGAAGAAATTGGTACTGGAAAGTCCTTGAAAGGTCCTTGAATTTGATGTTGACCAAGGTGTGGGAACCCTGTCTAAAATGGAGACAGGTTTATCATCCCTTCAGTTTCATTATTTGTTTTGTTCCAAATGATAAAAGTTGGGTGAATTTCTTGTTCCTTTTTGATCCAAAGGTCTTTTGGACTTGTACTGCTCCTTGTTCAACTCTTCATCCAGACCCATCAACCGTGTTTTGCTGAGCAGAGTCCTCCATGCCGTGGTGAAGGGCTGCTGTGTGCAAACGGACGGCTGCAGCGACGCTTTGTTCAGCTTCTTCTCCAAAGCTCTGCTCAATGCCAGGTGAGAAGTCCCTCTGCCTGAAAACCCATCTGGCATTAATGTTCTGGAACCAGCCGTGGCCGCGGGGTGGACCCATGTACACCTCTTTGTTTTCTTCTACCAGGCAGGAGAAGCTTTTGACTGTTCTGGAGCCCCTCATCTCCGCGCTCAACATCTTCTCGAGATCCGCCGCCATGAATTGTCGGACGAGGGTCTGTCGCCTGGGGGAGGAGCTTCTGCCGTCCTTGCTGTGCATGTGGGCGGATATGAGGCAGAGCCCTCCTCTCAAAGAGGAGCTTGTGGAGTTCTTCAGCCTGCAGCTCTGTGTTCATCACCCCAAAGGAGCAAAGACACAAGATTCAGGTTGAGTTCAGGATTTGTTCATAAATGCTGCAGTTTTTCAGAAACGCTGCATCAGAAACGGTTTATTTTTTTAAAATGTTACAGAGTACAGACGTGTGGGTTTATTTCAGGTGCTTACGCTGAGGACTGGAGCAGGTGGCGGAGTCTGCTGTATAACATGTACGACGCTCTGGTCCAAGAGATCAGTCACATAGGCAGCAGGGGGAAGTATGTCACAGGAACCAGACACATAGCTGTCAAAGACAATCTGATTGAGCTCACGGCTGACATCTGTCACCAGGTTAGGCAACTCCAACTCCACCTCTACTCTCACGTCAGCTTCATCTGTGCACAAACAGATCACACTTTAGCTCCAGGCTGCAGTCATGGAGACAGTTTTAAATCAACAGTTTTAACAAATGTCCTATGTTTTGGTGAATTTGTGTGCTCTGCCTGTAGCTGTTCAGCCACACGCTGGAGGTCTCCCAGGCCTCCCTCAGGGCCACGCAGATGGGCAGTCCCACTCAGGGAGCAGCAAGCAAGCGGCGGCGCGTCGAAATGGGATGGGACATACTTCGAGACCATCTGCAGCCGCAGCAAAGTGACTTTGACGTCATACCGTGGTATGATAATCTGTGTGAAATATGTCATGCAAAAGTTCAAACTGGACATAAAAATGTTAGACATTTGGGCTTTGTGTAGCCTGGCCCTTGCCTTCCTACACAGTTCCGCTCAATTCTAGTTTCCCTTCACTGCTCCATCTGGCATTTCTCCCATAGACAAGGATTTCTTCGGAAGCATTTTGTCCAGGCCAGTGTCTGTTTGTAGTTTATTTTACCTGGGCCAATCAGCAAACAGAAGGCAAAATTTTGAATGACGTCAATTTTCTGTGCAGTGTCTGCTAGTTATGTTTAGCATACGGCAGTGGAGGAAGTGAATGAAGCCAGTTCGTGTTAATAAGGCTTCCAAATTAAATTAAATTTGTCTGACAAAGCAGCAGTTCTCATTTACAGTCGTCTCGTTCAGCTCTGTACTTCTCTCCTCTCAGTGGGGTTGTTTACAGCACACGCGATTTCCGGTTAGCTTATTAGCTTAGCCTCCTTTACAGCAGAGCTGGCACACATACGTCGCGGCCAACTGATCCAATCATTTTAAACTTCAACAGAGGCCACGCCTCCAGCAAGAATCACTTCTCTATAGCCGAGAGTCCAGACCCTCATACGAAGCAAAGTGAAGGACAAGGGTCTGGTTTTTACCAGGTTAGGCTTTGTGTAGAATATAAATAAAAACAAAATATAGTGACGTGGAAATCTTTCCCTATCCCATCAAACATAAAGTTACAAAGGTTTTCTTTGTCTACTCTGCGTCCACTCTGCTCCGCTTCAACCTCCACAGTAAAAACACACCCATTATCAGTGAGAGCATTTACACTGCATCTGTAGGACTGAGGCATGCACATGGCGAAACATTTAAAATAAATTTGATCCTATTTTTGCCGGATGGTGGAGTAAGTGTGGAGTCAATCTACAAATATCAGACCACACCAACGGGAAAAGGAAATTCACCCAAGACAAACTACATTTTGTTGAAATTCTAGCTACATTACAAACTATATAGGTTTATTTATGCATACATGCACATACATTCATATTTTAATTGGACAGCCTGGTTTCTGCAGATGAAAACATATACACTAAAGTCAAAATTATTTAATTGCTGATGCGAATGTTTGTAAATTGGCATTTAGATTTTGAAAACTGCACAACAGGGCACCATCTGAAATCCTGCCTAGGGCACCAATTTAAATTTTTTTTTAATTGGGTTTGTATTTATTGTCTCCCTGTCTTGTATTTTCTTCTTCTAGGCTGCAGATCAGCACAGTGCTCGTCTCCAAGTACCCGTCCATGGTTCCCGGTCGGGAGCTGGTCTCGCTGCTGTCGGTGCTGCATCAGCTGCTTGCAGAGCAGCGCAGAGGAGAGAGGGGGCTGTACGTGCTGCGCTGCCTCAAGGAGGTGGCCCACTGCCAGGCCCGCTGCCCGCAGACGAGGCAGGACAACGGGGCCGAGCTGGGCCGCCTCTGGGTCAGGATATGGGCCCTTGCAGTGCGACGGGTCAGTTCGCCGCAGACCGAGTCCCTCGGCCTGGACCTGCTGGCCTCCATTGTTCGCGGTGGACTGATTGATGTGGACAGAGAGTTCTGGAAACTCTTCTGTGCGTCTACGTGCAAACCATCTCAGTGAGTTCTAGTTAGTTATGACTAAAAAATTTTAAAAGTTGACCCTCCATCATTAATATCTTTTTATTATTTTTTTCTCTTTATTCTTTTGCAGGAGTGCTGCTCTCTGTCTAGCCCAGGCGATGCTGAAGTGTCCAATCCCAAAGCGGCTCTCGTCAGGCTCAGGTTGGGAGCACGTGGGAGGCACTGAGGGGAGTGTCTCACCTAATCTGAAGGAGACCCTCGTAGCCTGGTTACTGATGAGTGACCAGAATGATGAGATGGAGGACAGCTGCAGACCTCACCCCATCATCTGCAGGTGGGCCTTTTATGGCAGGCCATTTTAACATAAAATCACCTTCGTCTGACTATCTGCAATAAACTTTTAGATATGAAAACCTAGGTTTTGACTAGGAACAACTACATTTTGACTATCTTTCTTGGTAATTCAAGATATCCTCATTTGCATTTATGGATCAAAATGCCTTTAAAGATATCTCAAATGATGTCACCAGATTCATCATTTGAAGAGTCACACATCCATAATTACAATTCAGAATATCTTAAACTTAATTCTGAGGAGTCAAAATTACCTTTTTTGGGTGGCTGCAATGACAGACAATAACTTATTCATGTTTATTAATTCATGTAGAGTTGCAGAGGTAAAAATTGTGTTTTTTTATTTAATTTGGATTATGACTAGTCAGAACTAATTGAGAGATATCTTTAAAAAATGACTTGGCAAAACTAATTTAGAAATATCTAAAACTGTATTTTGGAAAATCTCGAAGATCTTGAATTGGAGCCTCCATACACCAGAATGGAAAATCTGATGTCATTTATTATGCAACTATTATATGAGTCAAAATGTAACTAAAGATAGCTCAACTAGGCATTTTGGCTAATCTTTCTTTTTGTTATTTGCAGAGATTTTCCTCACAATCTGATTGCAAACATCTTGGTCTCGCTGACTCTAAAAGACACTCGAGCTGGGCTGAAGTTTCTGCTGGGTTCTGATGGAGCAACATGGTAAACAAAAACAAAGATAAACTCCTCATCTTGATTCATAATCTGCTCAGAATAACTCTGATCTGTAACGGCTGCTTTGTTTGTAGCTCTTTTTCTCAAGAACAAGCATCACCGGGTTCCAAAGACGACCTGGATGCGATTGAAAGTCTGTATCAGGAGTTCATCTTCAACTCACTGCCTTCAGAGGTCAGAGGAGCTGACGGAGAGTTGGTGAAGACATCGTCAGCTGACAATCAGTTCGCTGCTGTCCCGGCCCTCAGAAACAATCTGGAGCAGCACCTGCTCTCCGTGGCTGACAGTCTGCTCAACTGCTACTCTCCTGATGTGAGTAGAAGTTCACGTGTCGGTGTGCGTTAAACTTCTCTGTGACAGCCTGACTCTTGTCTCCCCTCGACCTTCTGCAGTCCCAGTCCAGCCCTGCAGAGTGTCTGGTGCGCTGCTGCAGCCAGCTGGTGGGGGTCCTGGCAGGTTACGTCTCCACCAGGTTCCTGAGTGAGGAAGAAGCCGGCTGCTCTCCGCTCTTCACCAAAGCAAAGGTTGACACTCACACTCGCCCAAAGTCCTGTTGATCCTTCCTCTCCTGTTACGCTTCTTTAAATTTTACCATAAAGTTATGCATAAATTCTGAGATGCTCTTTGTTACCAGGCCTTGGCCCAGGACCTGGGTGGGTTTGTGTCCAGTATTAAAGTGAAGATGACTGAGGAGGGGGTCATGGCCACACTGAGATCCGTTATGAAGCTTTGCACACAGTCCGCCAGCAAAACAACAAAGGTAAAATAAAATAATCATGATGTTAGCTATTTTTAGATGCTTATATTTTTACAATTAAATTCAAAAACCACTGGCAAGTTTACCAGATTCAAGAGGTTTGATCTGCTCCTCTACAGGATCGTGTTTGTTCCACCTCCTCTGGTTTGTTTATAATGACTCTTCCAGCCAGCCTCCTCAGTGAACTGGCAGAAATCTGCAAATTGTTGGTAAGTATCAGATTTACTAGATTTAGGAACTCTTGAAGAACCTTTCAAATGTGGGTTTTATGGAAAAAGTTAAGAACTACTATCTTACCTGTTGGAGATTTAGAAAGGTTTTAGTTTGGACAAACACGTCAGGCTGTGTGATGCCTGTGGCATTGAATTGGAGACCTCTATGCACTACTTGGGCCAACGCTTGGCCTTGAGTAGTCAAATGGAAAGAATTCTTGGAGAACCTTTTATGGATCCTGAGAAGCTTAATACTGAGTGTTTCTAACCTGGTGTCTTTCTTCAGAGGGACGTGAAGGTTTGATTAAAGCTCAGTGTCTCTTTTGGGGAGAGTAATGGGCCCACTTATGAGGCCCCCACTCACATGGGTTTTACCCATCCCCATATACCATAACCATAAAGTGATGTAACTCATCCGCCATAACATGAGTCTCACACCACAGAGTATAGAGAAAAGTGCAAAAGTCTTCATCCATGCTAGGCCAATGGATTGCTCGAAGCGAGCCCCTTGTTTTTAGTTTTTCAGGGTTATAAAACAACTCTTTCTTTTTCTTGCTGGAAGCTGAATAAACTTGTGGACTGACGCACAGCCGCAGCACATCGGTACATTTGAGTAGTGACACATTGTTCAGTTAAAAGTTAAATTAACAAACTAAACTGTCATGAAAAAGTGTAGATGTTTATTATCAGTTAATGTAACATTATTTCACAATCATGGGAAATTTTTATGAAATAATTTTTTTATAAGCCAAAAAAACGATTGAATGCAGACACTTGTTTACCTAGCCTGGATGAAGACTTCTGCCTTTTTCTCTATTTGATTGGTGTGAGGTACTAACTAATGACAGCTATTTGAGAGAACACTACTTTATAAATGACCAGACTAATTGTTCATCACTTTTCACAAACTTCCATTTAACTAAATCGGATTTATTTCTTTATAATAAAAGATAACAATAATAATTCAGGAACCTGGAGCCATCCATCTGAGTTTCTCCTCTTTGTTCCTTCAGTTGAGCAGCGTGTCCAGAAGAGTCAGCACTGTGGATGATGATATACATGTAGATGATGACCAACAAACTAGGAATGACTCGGACCTGTCTGACGGCGAGGAGCCCTGCAGCAGCACCAATGGGACCCACAGACAGAAGGGAGACAACACTGACGCCTCATGTGGGCCAGGTAAGACACCTGTATCACTGATTGATTTTTATTAAATCCATCCAGGATTTTACAAGCAGATCCTTGTTCTGTGCTCTGACAGGTGCAAAGAGCCTGCTGGCGGAGGATCACATGACCCAGCAGGACCTGGCTCTCCTCACCGTGTTGGAGTTCCTGTGTGAGTGCGGTTCCGCTCAGCCCGTCCACGGTCTGCTGTTTAAGCCCCACGAGGTTCGGCGCAGGTTGCTGCTCCTGCTGAAGCAGATAGACTTCAGCAAAGCCCTGCACCTCAACATGGTGAGTAGCAGCCAGGGTGGAGGTTGACGCAGCTTCAGCTGCAGGACTCGTAACGTCTGGCTGTCTTGCAGTATCTGGTCCTGCTGAAGAAGCTTCCTGCTGAAGACATGCTTTCCCCGGAGGAATTTGATGCGCTGCTGCAGCCTCTGGCGTAATGAAGCCTTTTTAACACACATGTTTTCAAACCAGCTGGAAGTCTTGTTTATGTTCCTGACAGTCCAACGCAGGAGGTTTCTTTTTTTTTTAATTTGTTGCTTTGTTCGCAGGGACTTGTGTTCCTTGTATCGTCAGGACCAGGAAATCTGTGCTGCTGTCCTGCTCAGTTTGTTACCCTCCATAAAGAGTCTGGGGAAGACGGTTCACAGGCATGAAGAGATGAAACACGTACAGGGCTCTCTTCTTCAAGTCCTGTCTGGCTTCTGGTTAGAAACATTTTTCTTTAAACCACAAACTCAACTTTTCCTAAAATATATCTAAAACAATAAAAATATACCAAACTTAGCAGAAAAATTAAGTAAATTTGTGTTAAGTAGATTTATTTGTTGTAACAATAGTTTTTGGCAATAAATCTTATACGAGTGGAAAACCTTTTAATTTCCCTTTTAAATGTTGCCACATTTGTAAGTAACATGCATTTGTGGGATAAGAAGTGGAGCTCAGTATTTGGGTTGAGCACATGAAAAAGTTGCCAAATCTTCTCTGTCAAACAACTTATTATAATGTAGCTATTGAGATTTGTTTTGAGCTTCTGATACATCGAGGTGCTTCCAATCAAGTGCCTGCTAAAAGATTTATTACCAAGAAACATTGTTACAGCAGAGAAATAATCTACTAAACATAAATGTCCTACTTTTTGTGATAAGTTTACATACATATGGTATACATAGTATTTGGTGTTTTTTTTTTTTTTTTCAGAGCTTTCAGAGCTCCAACTTAACCGTTTTGTCTTTGTTTTTCAGCTTTCTTATCCAGACAGGGAAATGTGTGGCAGCTGTGCGAGCTGCTTTAGTGCAGTGTTTGGTTGCTTTGCTGGAGGTAAACGCTCACAGACTTTACTGTTAGTTCAGTATTACTTGTCTGTAAAACTGCCGAATTTATCTGATGAAACAGTTTAAGTCAAAATCTCCAAACTGATTTCAACAATGCCCTCTTTGTCTGATTTTCTTTTTTTCCCCCTTCTGGTCAGGCTGACCCCCGCTGTAACTGGGCGATCCTGAGTTTCAGAGACCCAGAGGCAGACCATCCCGTGTCTTCTGTTCTTCCATCACACCTCGCAGATGCCCACCACCAAGTCCGCATGCTTGTAGCCGTATCAGTGGAGAGGCAGGTTCACCTTCCTGCTAGCTTTACTAAAAAAAGATTGATTAGAAAAAACACATTTACTACTTTATTGTAAATCACAAGAATGATTGCAAAATAATAGTTTTTAGCAAAAACATCCAGTTGAGACTGAGCTATGACTGAAGGTTTTTAGTCATGCAGAAGAATCCTGATGTAGATTTTTGCTGTTAATAGCTTTTGTCACTTTTTTTTTTATCCACCCCTTTTCCACCACCGACAAACAAACGTGACTGCTGCCACGACAAAACAGTAAGAAAGTGGCAGAAGTTTTTGGACTTAATGGTTTGAATTTACTCCCCGTATTGTGACTAAACAAGTCAATCTTTGCCTCATATTTTAAGCCATGATTTTAGGAGCTCAAAGTGTTCAATTTGATGCAGGAGCTTCTATTTTTAACCTTTTAGCTGCCTTTTTAGTTAAATCTATTACACTTGTTCTGAGACTTAACAATGTTTTGAAGCCTCAGCAATAAAAAAAAAATACATTCTGGGACTTTAAGCACTGAGTTAAGCATATTACAGGTAAAAAATCTTAATGCACAATTCAAATCCTAAATGCTGATGTAAAACGTGACAGGATCAACAAACAATTTAGTGTGAGGGAGTTCTATGACTTTTAATATCTGAAAATTTTATACTTTTTGAAATATTTAACTTTATTTACAAACATGTTTTTATACAAACATGGTACATTAAGATCTTTTAGACTCATTCAAAAACATTGTTCCATTAAATGTGTTTCACCAAACTTGTCATATTTTTGTCTTCCTTTGCACCTTTTAGCTTTTAGCTACAGTCTCTCTAATTTTAGCCTTTAGCTATATTTTTGCTACTTTTTGCTTGTGGCTAATTGTAGCTTTTAGCTAATTTTTTGTTAAATGTGGTTTTTGCCATTTGTTTTATCTACTGGTTTTTTTTAGCTTTTGGTTATGGTACTGGTAATAATAGCTTTTAGCTCACTTTACCCTTTGTTCTGCTTATTTTAACTCTTAAAATTTTAGTTAATTTATTCCTTACAACAATTCATTTCACACTAGCGCATACATTTTTGCGTAAAAAGTAAATTTGCTTAATTCTGTCATAGATCTGATATTTTTTTAAAAATCTGATTTTAGCCTTTTCTTTTTCTCCGTATCCAGGCTGTTTCTTGAGATGGGACCGACGCAGCTCGATAAGAGAAAGATGCTGCCATTGAAACTCCAGCAGGCAGCTTTTGAGAACATTTACCTGAAGGCTCAGGAGGGGATGAGGCTTCTGGTAAAATCATGTCATGTTGCCCCGCATCATAATCAAGAACAGCGTGTTTTATGATTCTTTTGACCTTACCTTATGTTCTGTGCCTGCTAACATGGATCGCTTGTGTTATTGGACACAGAGAAGCAGATCTTCGGAGGACCAGCGGGACGAAGCGTTCAATCGTAAAGCTGCGCTGCTGAAGAGTTTGTCTGTGGTGCTGAGCTGCAGCCCGGTGTGTGAAAAGCAGTGCCTGTTTGCTCTCCTACAGTCCTACAAGGAGAACAACGTTGAGGAAGAACTCATCAAAAAGGTGACTCAAAGAGTTGTAAAAATAAATAGTCAAAATGTAATTTTTTTAGAGGAAACATGTTTTATATTTGATCCAAAGAAAAATCAAGTTGCTCGTTTCCTGATAAAATAAAAACTAAACTAAGGATGGTTGTGCTTCTTTTCATTGAAGATGTTGTTAAGTGTCTCCAACGTGTTGGGCTACAAGAGTGTAAAAACATTTGTCAGCTCTCACCTGTATTACCTGGTCGCCGAGTGGCTTGCTCAAAGACAATCTGACGACCGCTACACACTCGGCTCTTTCCCCTACAGTCTGCTGGACCATGACACAGTCAAAGATTTCTATAAGTGAGGAAGAAAATAAATCTAAAATTACTCCAAATACACGATTTTCTCCTAGTTGCATGAAAAATACAAAAATGTAATTTCCTGCATTCTTGTAGCTCCTCCTACCAGGTTCTGATCCCCCACCTAGTCTTCCTGGATGACTTTGAGCAGGTGAAGTCCATTGGCCGAAGCCTTGAGAAGGACTGGAAGCTCTTACTGGCCGACTGCTTCCCCAAGATCATGGTCAACATCCTGCCGTACTTCGCTTTGCCTGGTCAGGATTCCCAGGTTGCTCAGCAGAGAGAGAAGGCCCACAGAGTGTACGACCTCCTGAAAGACGCCAGCTGTTTGGGCAAACAGGTAAAAGCAGCCCACAGTACGCTCTGGGCTAAAGCTCTTCTTTCATGTAGGAAATCCACGTGGACACAAATAGGAAGAAGTTGGGCCTCTGATGAGGATGTCTCCAACTCAACAGGTTTTTCAGGCATGTCCCACTGCAGACCCTGGAGCAGACCCACATCTTGTTTAAATGATTTTATATCATCTCTGTCCTGGTAAAAAAGGCCAATAGTCTTGCTAGGGTTACACTTTACATTTGATTTATTTCTCTTCATTTCATTTATTCATTTTACTCACAACCACATAAAATGTATGGCAGACAAATGAAACCTGAATTACAACACAACAATGGTTAGGAGCTCTAACAGTATACAGGTTTGTTACACAAGGAACTGGCTCAGTTAAGTCTTAACAAACAAAAACATCTGCTGATGTTTGGAAATGGTATTTCTGGGGTGGCAGTGGATCAGTGCTTAGAGCAGATATTTTATGTAGACCATGATCCCCTCATTGTATGCCTCATCAGTTTATGAACACGATCTAAAGCACGGATTAGACTCTATGGAATAATTTATGTTTCAGATCATTTTTGTGGAGATGTAACTGTTCTGTATGAATGTATGTGTGGATGGGTAAACGAGGTGAGTGTGAGAGACTTTGGTAGTAGATGAGTGAATGTGAAAAGCAATACGTTTTTTATGAGGCCTCTCATATAATTACAGTTCGTTTCCTCTAACCATTCTGTTACAGCAAATTGACAGCCTGATCCACAGTAACCTGGCAGACATTGTAGTGGAGCTGCTGATGACTCTGTATGAAGACAGCAAAGCAGAAGGAGACCTGAAACAATTTATTGGGTAATGTCTGCAAAATTTATGTATTTCTTTTTTTAAGTAGAGTGTTATGCTAACTCTACTTTTTTGAGCTTTATTTCATGTTATAATGTCATTTTTTAAGAAAAGCATACACAGAGTGTTGCTTTGACTCATTCATGCATGTTTAAGAAATCCTTGTGGTAGCGATGTGGAGCTGTCTAAGCACTTGCTGGTACAAAGCTCCTCCCTGGAGCTCAGTCTACAGACGAGCTCCCACCCCACAGAGCACCCCTCCCCAGAAGCATTGTTGGGAGAAGTGGGAGTGTCAGAAACAGTAGGAGGTTCTTAAAGAGACCAGATTTATATTCGATACTGTATATACAGAATTTTCACAACAACTGAAGTTAACATAGTTACTTGATTGTGATATAGAATGTGCCCAGAAAATACATAATACCGCCCCTTTATAAGTGTTATTTGTCTTGCAGAGAGTTGGATCCTGCACCTAATCCACCATACTTCAGCTCACATGTCATCAAAGCTACACTAGACTACCTCAGCAAGTGTCACAGTGCCACCCACAAGTCACTGGTAGCCATTCTGTCAAAAACCCCGGTACAGTGTCTCGTGAACGTACTGCTTCACCCTTTTCTTTTCAATTCCTCTGCTTCTGTTAAATGTTTTGTTTTTCCCTTTCTGGGCTTCAGATTTCCATCCAGAAGATTCTGCTGGCCGTGTGTGAAAAGGCGGCGGAGACGATCAACAGCTACGAACGTCACCGCGTCCTCCTCATGTACCACCTGTTTGTCAGCCTGCTGCTCAGGGAGGTGAAGGACGGTCTGGGAGGAGCCTGGGCCTTCGTCCTCAGAGACATCATCTACACCCTCATTCACCACGTTAACAGCAGGTTGGTGAACGAACACTGGGACATCCTAAATCTGTTTCCAAATTTCACCCAGGAAACACAACGGTTTTCTGTTCCTCTCGCAGATCGCTTCATTGTGACGAGGTTTCTAACCGGAGCCTCTCTCTGTGCTGCGACCTGCTCACCTCTGTGTGCCAGGTGGCGCTGCAGTTTTGCGACGATGCTCTTGACTGCCACCTGCAGGTCATTGTGGGAACTCTGACCATTCAGGTGACCAGTCAGTCATCTGTCTCACAACAGGTGAGGGAAAGAGTGGGTGTTTATTGTACAAATAACTGATAGAACATAAGAACACGTTTTCTCATGATTACGGTACTCCTCGTGTAGATTATTTCATAACTAGTATCAATACTGTTGTTCACTAGTATAAAAAGAATTATTATTTACAAAACATCTCTGGGCATGTTTCTGATGAGAAGATAACATAATATGATATGAAACAAAAAAAAGTTGATTTTACATGATATAGCCCCTTTAAGGTTAGACAGAAAGCTTTGGACGTTTTCTAATTAAAAAGACATCATGATGTGAATACAATGATAATTTGTAGAGCCACAAAAGTTAAAACTGAAAGTAAACTTTGACTTTTATTTTTGCCTCGAGGTGCTGAGTCTACTGCAGTTTCTTATAATTGAGAATCAACAAAAGTTAAAGGGAGCCATCAGCAGGTTGGAGCCTTTTCCTGATATTCCTGAGTTCAGAGAGCTGCGCTCGGTGCAGCACAGACTCAAATACAGCAGCGGCAGCTTCGAGCTGAGACAGGTGACACAAACGACACACAGGCTAACAGAAAGCCCTCACTTTTTTACTGTATGTAAAGAAAAGACCAACTGAACCTATGTTTTGTTTTTTTCATCCAGGAGATAACTCACTTTCTGTCAGCGTCATCCTGTGACTCCTTACCTCTGACCAGACTTGAAGGGTTAAAGGAGCTGACGAGACAGCTGCATCACAACAAAGGACAGATCCAAGAGCTGCTTAAAGAATGTCATGGTCTGATGTACAGTCTTTGCATAAATAAAAATCTGCATGCAGCACTCTTTTTATTGATCTTTTCTCTTTTTGTCCTCTGTAGCTAACCCTAATGACAGTGTGCTGGTGAAGCTGGTCCTGAGTCTGCTGCAGCTCTGCAAACTAGCCACCAACCACCCCGGAGGAGACAGTATTTTAGGTAACACAATATGGGCCAAAACTCCTTCTACAAGCTGTTGGTGTAGGGGCCAGATTTAAATTTTCACACACTGCTGATTTTAGATCGTTTTGTGTATATAGGGTAAGATTTGTATGAAATAGATTGTTGTATTCTGATCAGAATCAGAATACAATTTACTGGCCAAATATTTTTTATAAAAAAGGAATTTGAAGTTCTGTTGTTGAGGTGCAGAACTTGAAATGCAAACAAGGAATACAAATAAAAAATTCAAAGAAATAAAGTAAGATATTAAGTATATAGAAATACAAGGTCAAGGTGCAATGAATATGAGAACAAAAACTAAATAAACTTAACATAAACTAACTAGTAATTAGAGCTATGGAGTAGCAGTGCAAATTACATCAAGTTAGTAAGTAAAGATTCTTGCAGATTGAAGGGGAGGGATTATGCAAATCAACATATTTTGAGCTTTATATCATTTTATAATACCATTCCCATAGTAAACATCCACAGAGTGTTGCTTTGACTCATTTATGTATGTTTGAGAAATCCTTGAATCTCCTGTGGAAGCCATGTGGAGCTGCCTAAATGCTTGCTGGTACAAAGCTCTGCCTATTTACCCAAAGCTCCTCCCTGGAGCTCAGTCTGCAGCAAAGCTCCCGCCCCACAAATCATTGTTGTGAAGGCGTGCTGAAGTGGAAGTGTCTGAAATGGTAGGAGATTCTTAAGAAGACAGAGGACAATTTCAAAGGTTTTAGATTATTATTTTTGATATGTACAGCATTTTCATAACAACTGAAGGCAACATAGTTACTTGGTTGTGGTGCAGAATTGAACTACGTTTCTGAAAAATCCCCCTTTAAAACATTTTATGAACATTACTGCAGTGGACACTACATATTGGCGTATATTAGTGTAATGCATAATGTTTTTACATTAATGTAAAATATCATGGAGGTCAAATTAGTGGTAAAGAAGAGTCTTTCCCGCAGAGGCGGCAGGCAGCTGTTTGGGAGAGCTTGGCCCAGTGGACTTCTCCACCATCGCCCTCCTCCACGGCAGAGACCTCCTCTATGATAAAGCGGCGTCTCTTTCGACCTGCGAGGAGTCGCAGTGCGTTTACATCATCCTGAACTGCATGAATGACGCGCTCACACAGCAGAGGTACAGGCAGCTCTGTGATCAGAAGTGTGTGTTGCTCAGAGCGCACGGCTTTAGATGGTTGTGTTTGTCTGTCAGGGTCGAGGTGAGGCGGGCAGCAGCTCAGTGTGTGAAGAACATCCTGGCCACTCAGTCTGGAGTCAACTTTTGGAGCCAGCACAAAGACAACAGAGACCCCTTGCTGGTTTATCTGAATCTCTTCAGAACAGCCAAGAACAAGGTGAGTTGATGGTTTTGTGTCAAACAAATGTGTTTCTTTGCTCTGCCATGTGTTTGTGTGTTCTCATCAACCAGGTGGCTGCAGTGAGTGCTGAGGAGAGCTCAGAGGCCAGGAGGAAGCTGGACAGCCAGGAGTTTTGGATTCCCCAGTCAGGTGGGCACCACGCCTGGCTGAAGGCTCTGTGCACAGCCCTGCTGGACAGTGGTGGGGTCAAAAGCGAGGGGTTGCTGCTGTCACAACCTCTTTGTCTGGTGAGTTCACAGTTTCAATAAATCACCCTCTGAAAGCTCAGCCGTTCATTCACGCTGCTTAGGTCTGATTTCATTCTTAAATATTTAGTCCCAAACTGTCCTGATCTCCTCCACCTGTCTCCAGGTGATGGTGGACTGCTGCCAGAGGCTGCTGCCCCTCATCATTCACTCCATCCTACTGGAGGACCCCAGCGGTTCCTGGAGGGAGCTGCTCTCCGCCCACATCCGGGACTTTTTCAGCTTTTGTTCCAGAAACTCTCAGGCCGCCAGTCGATCCACCACACCACTCAACTCTGACTCTGGTGTGTTCAAATGAGAAGCAAACTAATTTATAATTCATACTTCATAATTATTGCTCATATTTGCTGTTTTTGTGACAAATTATTTATTCTTACAGAGTGCAACACTGCCAGCCAAGGTCTGTACGACAAGACATCTCTGCGCACCATGCTAACTGTTATTGACTATCTGAGACACCACCGGAGACCACTGGAAGCTGACAGGTCTGTGATGACACAATTTTGTTTTTGTTCATCTTTTCCTGATTCTTGGTACCCAATATTGAGATCAGGACTTTAATGTGGGTTATGAAATTCCAAGTGTGAGTTCTTGAGGTCAGTGATTGCTGGTAGCATATTTGGCCATTTTTGTTACGGTAAATTTAAACAGCTGTCGTTAATGAATGAAAAGAATTAAAATTCACTATTTTCTTGAGGGTAAGAAGCTGAAACCTGTAAAACATATGTCGTTACCTATTATTTACTAAACTAATATGCTTTAGTGGGTCTGAAATGACTCTGTCCTTCTTGCAGTGACTCTTGCGGCACCGTGTGTGACTCCAACTTCTGGCTGGACCTGAACTACCTGGAGGTGGCCCGGGCTGCTCAGTCCTGCCTGGCCCACTTCACCGCTCTGCTGTACACAGAGATCTACGTCGACAAGATCAAAGCCAACATGGAGGAAAGCTGCAGGTACACTCGAAGAGTTCTTCGTCATTATGTCATGTGTATAATTCAAAAATACAATAATTTAGTTGTTTCAGTTTCTGTTTTTTAATCATTTTATGAAACAAATGTGCAGAACTAAGACCAGAGCAACACGCAAGATCAATTTTGAGGAGAACAGCCAGATCTTTTCCATCTCCAGTCTGACTGAGAAGAGTATGGAAGACACAAACATCAGTCTGCAGGTGTGGTCTGATACCAGATTTGTTCTTTTTTTAAAAAAAACATTTAACTTTTTTTTTTTTTTAATTTTCACCCGATGTCATTGAATCAGTCATTTAACCTAAATGTCAATGTGATTAGATGGTTTCTTTTTTTATGTGTACTTTCAAAATAAAATTTTTCTGTTTTATATGTTTAATTGAAGAAATCGTTTCCACACGTTTGTCCTACTTGTATCATGCTGGCAGGAGCTGCTGATCGAGGTGTATCGCAGCATCGGGGAGCCCGACAGTCTGTACGGCTGTGGAGGAGAGACCATGACCACTTCGCTGACGAGGTTAGATCTTTACGAGCGACATTTGTTTCCCTCGGTTTGTGAGCAGCATCAGAACCTTTTGTTTTGTTGCTCAGGATTCGAACGTATGAGCACGAGGCTCTGTGGGGAAAAGCCCTGACCTCCTATGATCTCAATTCTGCTCTGCCTGAGGTCACGCGCCTGGTTGGAATTGTGGAGGTAAGGTGGATAAAGCTAAAAAATAATATAAAGAGGCTGTGTTAGTATATTTTCCATCTGAACGTCCTCTCCTCACCAACAGGGCCTGCAGAACTTCGGTCTGAGCAGCATCCTTGCCACCTACCTGCGGGGTTTGGAGAGGGAGGGGGTGGAGTGGGGAGCTGAGCTGAGAGAGCTGCGCTTCCAGGCAGCCTGGAGGAACACCGAGTGGGACTGCGAGCTGTTAGAGAGGTGAGGGAGCAGATGTGTAACCTCACTAAAAATCCCTTTATGTTTGATAATATTCCTCATTCAGTGTTTTGTTTGTCTCGCCACACATATTCGTACGGCATAAGGAGTGATAAATCCACCCCTGGATTCCACGAATCGATATTTTCCACCCTTCAGGTGCTGAAGGACAAAGACTTTTTTATATTTGATCAAACTTTGAAACAAGCCAGGTCTGTTGAACACGTAAAAATATCTCGTCCAGCCTGAAGGATGAAGATGTTAATACTACGATGTGCTCTTCTTCAGGGGTGCTGAAGTGGAGGAGCTCTGCAGAGGCAGTCTAGAGGCTGTGTCCTCTCTGTATCCGGCCCTCAGGAACCTGCAGAGCATCAGGGAGCTGGAGAGTGTCAAACAGCTCTTCTCTGGGTGTGTGAAAACGTCAGGAAAACAGCATCAGAGGGATTTTAATTGATGTTAACGGTTGGTGTCCCCTCATATCAGACCCTTTTCAGATGTGGCGCTGAGGGAAGTTTGCAGCCAGTGGCGGCAGCACTCCCAGCTGCTCGTGGACAGTGATTTCACTGTGGTGGAGCCCATTCTCACTTTGCGCTCTGTGACCCAACACGCCCTGCTATCCAGGTTAAAAAACCCAGAGAGCAGCCAGGACGTCCGCTTGGTGCTCACAGAGCACCTCATGGAGCTGTGCCGTCTGGCTCGCAAGGCTGGAAGCACTCAGGTAGCGTTTACGCGTTTACTTTTCTCTTCTCAGTGAGCATGTTTGTCATGTTGCGTGTGATGGAGTTTGGCCTGGTGTTCAGCTTGCAGAGCGTGCGGTTTATCAGATGAAGCAGCTCGGCGGTGGAGGGACCTGCCCGGTGATGTCATGGCAGCTGGAGGAGGCCCAGGTGTTCTGGGCAAAGGGAGAACAGGGTCTGGCTCTGGGGCTGCTGAGACAGATGATACACAGACTGGAAGAAAAGGTCAAACACAGAAACTCAAATCAAAGGACTGAAAAATAACACTTACGGATTTTTACATTTTTTGGTTTATTAAAACTTTTCTCAGGAAATTAACATATATTTTTTTCCTGACGTGTATTTGTTCAGGTGGACTTTGATCCTGCTCTGACACCGCTCTACACCGAGTGCCTCAGGCTGTGTGGAAACTGGCTGGCTGAGACCTGCCTGGAAAGTCCTGGAGTTATCCTGGAAAAGTACCTGGAACGGGTAAAAGCAAGGCAATGTTATGCTGAGTGTAGTGTTGGATGAATCTACTACTATAAAATAAAACAGTTTGTATTAAAACTGTGGTTTCTGGTAAAGAATGGTCTAAATCAGTTTTGACTTTCTTTTTATAAAGCCAATAATAATAACTACAAGTTGCTGTATGAACTGTATCAGAAGTATTAAAGTATGTTGAACTAGGAAGAGTTTACTACATATTTGACAAGTTTTAACACATCATCACGTGTTAAAAATAATCATAAAACCTTTATGGTGATTGTGTAAAACAACCATAAAAGATACCAAAATGCCAACTCAATCAAATATAATTCTTTTTTCTTTAACTCATTTAAACTTTGAATGATGTTTCTGCTGTAAAGTCTGTCTGACCTGCAGAGCGACAAAGACGACTGGGTTTTCTTTCTCCTTTTAACCAAATCCCATTGTCGCCTAGAGGCAAATTATTAGGGATGCACAATAACTTATTTTAAGAACCGATAACTGATAACTTTCTCCTTTTAACGGCCGATAACCAATAACATGCCAGGAGATGAGACTAGTCAAAAATGAGTACAATCATAAAATAAATAAGACCAAAACCAAATGACTCTGTAAATTATACTTTTTGAAATAAACTCTTAGCAAACAAACATTTCTTAAAATATATCAAACAAAACAATTTCTCTAATGGCCATCTTTTTAAATAGGCACATTAATTATAAAAAAGACCTTTAACACTGATCTCAGATTTAAACAAAAGAGAAAAAGTCATTCCACAATTCAAAACAGATAATGCACTAACATAAGGTATAGGATATTACATGTTCTCAAATTGGGAGTAGTTGTTCTGACCTTTTTATGTAAAGTTTGCGTATAACATACATGGTTAATTGGTAAAATAATATTAATAATTATTTAAATGACTAGTTGTTTTTCAGCACAGAGTATTCTAATTATTTTTCTAGTGAGAAGGTTGTTTGTTCCGACGCAACTTGAATTTATAGTATTTTCTATGTACTAACGCTGACCCCTCACACTAAGACGAACCACCCCAGTACATACCTGACCCTAAATCTAGCCTAAACTCAATTCACACCTTGGTCCTAAACTTAACCCCCACCTAAATCTAGCATCTGTTCCCGTGGAGACCGGGCTTTAGTCCCTATGAGGAGCCCACAAGGCTGTGTTTTTCTGGGAAATCGTCCCCATGATGTAGCAAAAATGTGTCCACACACACCCATGATTTATTCATGTTCCAGATAAATCAAGAATATATCATAACATAAATATAATTTTTTGTTGAATGATTGAATTACTTTGTTTGGGATGCTTCTTGAGTTTTATACAGCACTTTATGCAGTGGAACAAGAGACTTTTGAGTTAATATATAGCTTTTGAAAGAAGTCCTTAACTCTTTAGATCAGTAGGACTCACCTCCATGCTTTCCTTTCAGGCGGTGGAGGTTATTGGGGGGGAATCTGGGGCCCAGGACCCCAGGCTTCAGAGCCAGCGGACTGAGGCCTTCCTGTCTCTGGCTCGCTTCTCTGATGCTCAGTACCAGAGCATCGACAAGTACATGAAGTCCTCCGAGTTTGAGAACAAGCAGGCATTGCTGAAGAAGGCCAAAGAGGAGGTGGATCTGATTAAGGAGCGTAAAGTGACCATCAACAGGTTGTTGTCATCCTTGTTTCACAGTCTTTTTTTTTATTTTATTTTGAGTGAAAGTTTTGATTCTTAGTTTTAGTTACCAGTAAGTTTGCTATCACAGATACACAATTAAGGTGCAACGAGAGCTGGAGCTGGATGAGAAGGCCTTGTCGAACCTGCGGACGGACAGGCAGCGCTTTCTCTGCAAGGCGGTGGAGAACTACATCCAGTGTTTGGAGCAGGGTGAGGAGCACAACACCTGGGTGTTCCGGCTGGCTTCGCTCTGGCTGGAAAACGCAGACATCAAAGTGGTGAACGACAAGATGAAGGTCAGTGAAACGATTTGTTCTCCAGCCTGAAGAAAGCCGAAGGTCAGCTTTGTTCGTTTTGTTTCACAGAAGGGAGTGAAGCAGATTCCTTCCTACAAGTTTCTGCCGCTCATGTATCAGCTGGCCGCTCGCATGGGAACCAAGATGGGTTCCACCGAGTTCCATGACGTCCTAAATGATGTAACACAGCAAATATTACTCTTTTTGTACTCATATATAGTTTGGTAGATGACAAAAATCACATATAACTCATATTTTCTGCACAATATATAAATTCCATGTGTATACCTTTAACAAACCTGATCCACCTGTGTGACTTATTATCTAACTTTGTGTTGCTTTGATCACTTTTTTGAAAAGCTGATTTGTAGAGTGTCTTTGGATCATCCGCACCACACACTCTTCATCATTTATGCCCTGGTGAACGCCAACAAAGACGAGGCATTTTGCAGAACACGGGTGTCTAAGAATTCTCCACGACAGGCGTCACAGTTTGACCTGGTGAGACTTTTTTATTAAACAGTATGAGACACCAACAGATCTATAAATGATAAATAAATAAACTTTAAACTAAAAAAAATACTAGCTTATTCTGGTATTGACTCCTGCTTGGTGTCGTTTATTGGATGATGATTGAAGTCAGAAAAAAAGAGATAATGGGAACTTAGTGGATTCATTTATTAAACGGAGGCTCTAAAGATTCAATTCAATTCAGTTTATTTATATAGCTCCAAGTCACAACAGACGTCGTCTCAGGGCACTGTACACAAAAACAACAAATCTAAAGAAGCCAGCAGATTGTGTTGAATTTTCACTTTATCCCAGTCTCCCATCCTGAGCAGCACATTGACAACAGTGGAGAGAAAAAACTCCCATTCAACAGGAAGAAACCTCCAGCAGAACCAGAACCAGCCTCAGGACAGGCGGCCTCAAGCGGCTGGGCTTGAGAGGACAAAAAAGAGACACAGATAAACACAAATGAATGGTCCAGGTGTATTTTCTGTTGGAAGAGAGACAAAGAAAAGGAGCATGTGGAAGAACCATACACATCCACAGCAGCCTGGCACCTTCTTATGCTGACTTAAACACTAGAAAAGAGAAAAGAGAGGATTTATTTTATGTCAATTTTGGTAGGTTTTATAGCAGTAAGACAAATTTAACAAATTTGCACACATTTATGCAAGTTTTTAATGAAACCTCTATTTATCTCTTTAAAGAAGCTCTGTTTTACTCCAACAGGAGCGCTCGAATGTGGCCCGGAAGCTCATCCGTGTAGTCAGTAAAAAACGAGGCGGGATGGTCCGGGACATCGAGCGCCTGTGTGACGCCTACATCTATCTGGCTTACATGGACGCCAGCCGCCACAAGACTGAGAAGAGTAAGTCGTCTGAGCGTGATGATTACAGAAATACAAACTTTAAAGGGGCTATATCATGTAAAATCAACTTTTTTGAGTTTTATATCATGTTATAATGTTATCCTCTCGTCAAAAACATGCCCAAAGTCTTACTTTGACTCATACTTTGACTGGTTGGGACTAGAACCGCCTTTTGGGACCATCTCCACCTCTGAGCTGTGTCTCCAAGCTGAGCTTCCTCATCACAGAGCACACACACCCATCCCACACACCCCGCTCATGACTCCTGCAGGCTCTCAGGAGCAACAAAGCAAAGAACTGGTGAAACTGAAAGTGAAAGTGAAACTGTCTGCTGAGCTCCTAACACTATTTCTCACTCAATGAAGCCCTTTTCAGATTCAAAATACCTTTTAAGAAAATATATTTTCAGATGCCAAGCAAACTGCATCATAGCCCCCCCTGTCTGCTGAAATGGGCGTGACAGAAGCGGAAGGTGGTTCTTAAAGAGACAGAGGCCAATTTCAAGGTGTTTTATTTTCTATTTAAGCATAAAAACAGCATTTAACAACTAAAGGTGACATAGATACTTTATTATGGTATAGTATTTAAATATATGCCTGAGAAACACATAATATTGCCCCTTTAAGTTGTTTTGTGAACTCAAGGATTTCTGTTTTGCTTTGAGAACTGAAAAATCTTTTAGTTTTTACTAAGTGTTGAATCTTGTCCTGTATGTTTTAGAGGCCATTCCTATCCCTGCTGATCAGCCCATCATGCAAATCAAGGAGCTCAGTGAGGTTACTATCCCCACCATGGAGATAAAGGTACTGATGTACTTTATAATTAAAAACTGTGAAGTTGTTTTTGATTGGAAAACAGAAGAGGTAACACTGTCAGACTTTTAACACTTCATATGTAAATGAGTAAGGCTAGACTGTTATGGGGGAAAAAAGAATCTATTTATGATCTATCTGTGCACAGTGAACCTCCAGCAAGTTGCAGTTTAGTTTGTGGCCTCAATCACTCATGTTTTTTTTAGAACCTATCTAATAATTGTTAGTTGATACCTATTTTGTGGAAACCAATATCCTCCACAATTGTATGTATGTAGGTATATTATTTCTTTTTAACATTTCTTTATCCACTTTTTCCTCAAATATTTTACCTAATATTAGCCCCTTTCATAAGTCAAATCCTCGCAATTGCTGCACAGACCAGTCCAGCTTTAAGCCTCCCCGGGTCATTCATAAGATCACAGGCGAAGGCGGGCAGGTCCCGCTCACATGTACGTGTTCATAAATGAACCCGCAGCGCAGATCCAAACGAGACGTGAAGCAGAACTCAGCTGGACTGAACTGGACCTCAAAGTATTTATTGAGGGACAGACTGCTGCCTCGTATCAAACAAAACATCTGAATTAACTCACTTTAGTGATTCTGTGGCGGGTAAATATTCTTAAACTAATTATAAAAAGTTGCTGTTTCGTGTCATTTTTAATATTCCCTTGTTAATAAATCTGTTTGTTGATTAATCCTGTGGTCGCTCACTGATATCATCAGCTCAATCTGAGCGCGGATCCGTGGGTTGCTTTTTCACTAGTGGGTCTGCCCGGCTCGGGTCCGGCTCTGATACTACCTCTGCTCGCGGATCAGGGGTTCATCAGAGGCGAGTAAAATTTACTCGCCTATCCGCCTTCCTGTTTTTTTCTGAATGCTCGTTGGAGGACTGAACAGTCATCAGGCCCAAACTGAGCCGTCTTATGAAAGGGGCTATTGAAAGTTCAGGTATTATTTAATTCACTTTCATCACTTCAGCAAAGTCATTTAACAATCAGCATTCACACCCCATTTTTGCAGGTTTGTTTATTTATTTTTAGCGTGAGTTGTGTTTTTTAAATTCGGCATGTTGTGATCAGGTGGACCCATCCGGCTGCTACGACAACCTGGTGACCATTAGATCCTTCCAGCCTCACTATCGCCTTGTGGGAGGAGTCAACCTGCCTAAGATCATTGACTGTGTCGGCTCTGACGGAACAAGCCGGAGACAGCTGGTCAAAGTGAGTCCTGATGCTGTCGCCAAGTGAAGTATCCATTTTTTTTCCTTTCTAGTATGTGCATTCCATCACAGGGTACAAATACACACGTGTGTATAATTCTGAACATAAAGCTTAACAGGTTAGATTAAAGTCTAACCAGCTCTATTGAAGCTGCTCACTTGATGCTCCAGTTATTTTCTGTTTCCGTTAGAGTAAACACAGACATTTTTTACATGATTAATCTTTTGCAAATAACCTTAAAATAATCAACGTTTATATAAGTAAATACCAAGGAAGTACTAGTTGTACTTTGTTATAATCCAGTTTAGGGCTGCACAATATATCGAAACTTTATCGTCATCGCGATAATAGCCTGTGCAATATGCATATCGCAACAACTGCATAAACTGCAATAAATGGTTGACTCAAAAGTTTGCATTTACGCATTTTGTCATTCAGATGGAAGCTTGAAATATTTCACCAGTCGAATGAAGCCCATCATGTATTCGGTTAACTGGATGGAGCTCTTCATATTTAAAAAAATTCAGGCTGAAATGGAAATGATTAGGTTTTATTTTTAGGTTTTCTTGGCTTTGAACCCAGAGCAGAAAGACATCAACACTACATACTTTTGTATTTATTTTATGTTCATTTATTGCAAGTCATATCGTCATCGCAATATTAAGCACTGTTATCGTGCAGCCCTAGTCCAGTTGTTTTGTTTTGAATCCTTCTTGGATTTATTGTAAAGAGTTTAGCAGAAAACATAGAGAGGGAACACGTTGTTGCTCTCCTTGGTGATTTTATTTATTTTGTGTGTCCCTGTCTTCGGTATCAGGGTCAGGACGACCTGCGGCAGGACGCGGTGATGCAGCAGGTCTTCAGCATGTGCTCCATGCTGCTGCAGCGAAACACCGATACTCGGAAGAGGAAGCTCAACATCAGAAGATACAAGGTTGACCGCTCGTTTCTGTTTTTAAAAAACGAGAAAGTCATGTTTTGAGCTGAGATACGTCATCAGATCTCATCTCACGTTGACCCTTCCACTCTTGGATGTCAGGTGGTGCCGTTCTCTCAGCGCAGCGGGGTGTTGGAGTGGTGCTCTGGCACGGTGCCCATCGGGGAGTTTCTGGTGGATCCAAACAAAGGAGCCCACAAACGTTTTCGACCTCAGGACTGGACCAACTTGGCCTGCCGCAAGAAAATGATGGTATTAAAGTGATAAAAAAAAACTCCTGGTAAAAACATGTAAACCTAAACTGAAAGAGCCACCGCCTTACACGCCAAAGAATTAAATAAAAAGCTGATATCATCTGTTAGAGCTAACTCTCAGTTACTACAACAACGAAGGTTAATATCTGGAAAACTGTGTTTGCAAAAACTGAAAGCTGTTGTGGCCATCTTGAACAGAACTGACTCCAAATATTTATAGGTGATTTTCTGAAAGTA
>JARVGW010000624.1:5926156-5939266 GCA_031762495.1 Anablepsoides rubrolineatus | reverse complement strand
CATGCATGAATGAAGCAAAGTAAGACTCTGGGCATGTTTTTGATGAGAGGATAACATTATAACATGGTGTAAAGCTCCAAAAAGTGGATTTTACATGATATAGCCCCTTTAAAGTCATTGAATTCACCAATCTAAAAATAAGGCCTTAATTAGCCTTAAAATGTCTTAAATCAATCTTTAAGAAGTCTTAAAAATGTTAACACATTGTAAATAGCATGATTGTAATTCATCTCAAATATTAAAATAATTAGTAACATTTATTTTTTAAAATATTCACATGCAGACATTCCTCTTTGACATCACTTCCTGTTATTTCACATTCAGAAATCTCAACAACTGTTCATCTGAGCAACGTGAAATTTGTTTTGTAATATGTTAATAATGTTGTCATTTCAAAAATGCCTTAACTTTTCTTACAAATTCTGATGTCAGGGGCACTTTAAGGTTTCATCTACAGCAAATTGGGGTTAAGAGAGCACACTGTGGGTCCTAAAACTGACTGCTAAGAATGTTTTTGCTATGTTTGACGAAAAAGCAGTTAGATGTGGATAAAAACAATTGGTCTATTAACAAAATATTTGAATACTTCAACCAAAATTACTTTGATTCACGAGTTCCTGCTACAGTTTTATTTTTTTGTCGTTTGTGTTTATTATGAAATTGGTGTTAAATTTAATTTGGCATTAAAAAGTCTTAAAAAGTCTTAAATTTAACTTGCTTTAAACTGAACCCTGTCTCAGGTTTAATGCCTGCTTCACACAGCAAGATAATTGTGCGGATTTTTGCAATGATTTTGTGCTTTTAACAATCTTAAGGATGCCCCAATAATCGAGAGGCTCTAAAGATAATTTTGTGAGATATTCTTGCCGTGTATGGTGTGTTGGAAGGACTTCAGGACTGCTCCAATTTCAAATCAGCGACAATCAAAATGTTGGATCGTCTTTGCCCTATACCCCAGTGTCTGTGGTGTTCCCTGAGAACATATGAGCTTGCAGCTTGTTGAATGTGACGTGTAGCCAATCAGAAAGAGAGGTGACGGAAATACAGAAGGGAATCCAAAATACAGAAGACAAAACAACTGCCATGGTGCACCAAAAAGTCCAGTGGACATTGGGCATGTTTTTTTGTTTTGTTTTTTATCTGTTAAACACGAACCATCACCATTACTTCTTCTTCTTTGGCCATATTTGTTTACTCTGAACTCATGTTTTGATCTCTGGAGATCTTGCAAAATTTCCCATCTGACATCTGAATGTTTGTGAGTGAAATCTGTCTGTTTGTTGTCATTGCCTTGTAGCTGTACATCACACATTGTAGGACCAAACCTGTTACATCTATGACATTTTATCATCATGTGGGGGGTTTCTCACTCTTTGAAAATCAGTCGACCATTTTAAAATCTTGCCGTGTGAACCAGACATTGGATGTAAAGTTTCATGGTGATTTGGTGGTAGCTGAAGTGAATTTAAGTCTTATTAGAGACTACACAGCGCCCTCTTAAGGCCATCAGCGGGAACATAGATTTAGGAAATAATACAATAATTTCATCATCATTATTATTCTGGTATTCTTATTAAACCAGTATATTTTTATTATTTTATATTATTTTCACTTTATTTTTCTCTCCTTCCATATTTGCATTTTGATGTCATTTTTTAAGAAATATTGAAGGATTTTAGGAGCTGTCAATTCTCTCTAATGCAGCAACAACTTGAAAGTAAATCCCTGCTGCTTATTGTGTCAAACTCTGTTTTTATTTAGCAGGAAAAGAAGAAACTTGATTGTTTTCCTCGTGATCTGGATGTGGATAAGTTCCTGTCTTCTCTTCACTACGACGAATGAAATTGAAGACAGAACTACCATTTAATCTCTCCTTGGGTCACTGTCCAGGAATAGAACAAGCCATCTGCTGTTAGTAACGACGCCTTTATAAATTTAAAGCTGCAATGACTTCTTCAACTATTGTGTGAACTTTATTGGACTGTTTTTCCCCCTCAGATTCAGAATAAAATATTAGGTGATGCAGCAGTGGGGCAACTGAGGCACTTTTTATATTGTATTGTTTTAATGCTTTATTTTAATTATTCTGTTTTAAAGATTTTATGTAACAGAATAGTTTTGGAGAACACTTTGACATACTACTTTGTTTTTGGTCAATATTTGACTTTTCTTTAATTAATACAGTTAACACTGAGTGACAGATTAAAAAATGTGTCCTGTAATTTTTGTAGTATATACTGTACATTAATACAGATGGAGTGTGTCTGTTCACATTTCACCGAGTGCTGTAATAAAAATAATTTTCCCTGCATACAGACATACGTCAGCTTTGAACTACATTTGCTGTTGCTCCGATAGTTTATCTCCACCAGTGTTTCTCAAATTTGAAGATATTTTAATGTTTAAAAACTTTTTACTCGTCTCAGCGTGATTTTAGTTATAACTGACATTAATAATGGTGTTTATGTTTGTGCTTTGGTAGACACTGACCATGAACAAGCAAGAACAGCAGAAGTTTACAAATGCAACCAGACTACTTAAATGCCTGTGCACTACCTGGGACATATTTTACAAATTATTATTATTATATTTTATGGTTTAACTTACCTTGAACCAAGTTTGCTAAAGCAGTGACATGCTACTGTGGCGTAACCTTTTTGTGCAATTAGCCTGCTCAAAGTTAATCCTTGAGTGTATTTTTATTACCCAAATAGGATAAATATTTATTATTGATGTAGTTATTTAAAACAATCTTTCAGTCTTATGTACTTTACTATTTATGGTTTAACTAGCATTAGAATAATGAGATAGATAGGAAAATTAAATTGGTCATTTATCTACAATAATTTTCAAAATAAATGACTCATTTGTGTCACTGCTATTACTATAATATAATTGATTTATTCTTAGCCTGCTATTTGTGAAATATATTTACTCAAGACTAGGGCTGCCACAAACTATTATTTTTATAGTCGACTAATCACCGATTATTTTTTTCGATTAGTTGACTAATCAGATCATACGATCAAGTTCTGCCTTGCAGGTGTTGCATTGCACAACTCTTTCATTTTCTTAAAATGATCCCACACTTTTGAGCTCTGTTGGAGGGTAACCATGGTACCAGAGCCTGTCTGTATAATGTCTTGTGACATCCATGGCCTACCCCAGTTACCACTACTGCACATGTGTGTCAAGGACAGAAAGGCAGATAGATGCTGCAGTGGAATATGTCAAAGCAGTTTGGAAAGAAAACCAAAGTAAAAAAACAAAACAAAAAAAAACTAATGGACTATTAAATTAGTCATAGACTATTTTGATAGTCGATTAGTTGTCGGCTAATCGACTAATCATGGCAGCCCTACTAATGACCCTCAGGCTTGTTTAAGTCCAAATTTATTTTGTTATCCTGGCTTCTTATACCTTAAAGTTATACTTTTGTGATTTGTTTTACATAACATTAACAGTGTTATCACAAAGGTCTACAAACATAACTTTTACTTAATTTGTGTTTGTGACTGACTCAAATATGAACTTGTAGCCTTGGGTTCAACATGTTAAAATATATCAGCATGTATCTAACTTTCACAACTTAGCATTTATTTTTAATCCATCAAGAAAGAAAATGAATTTGACAATTGTTGAAACTGAAAGATTAATAATACCATAGTGTCTGTTTAAGTGAAATAACTGATTTAACCAGATTAATACCTATGATAAAATTAAGATTAATAGAGAGAGACACTACTGTGTGCGTGTGTGTGTGTGTGTGTATATATAATAAAATAATAGTACACCAGGGTCCTTAGTGTTACATTTTGTTGGCAAATCTGGCAACCTCCGATTGGACTGAAGAACGGAACTAACGCAAACACGCGTGTTATTGAATTTCACAATAAAAATTGGTCAAAGACAAAACCCGAAATGTTGCCACGCATTGTGAAAATCATACAGTTTTTTAGTTTCATAACTTTTGGATGCATTAATTTACATAAGGCCTATAACAAAATCGTTCCCAAAAAATATAAGATGAAAATCTGGAAATGGTTGACCTTTATTGTGACACGTACGAAATTCGTTTCCGGATGAAGTGAACAGGAAAGAGGTACGTCGATGTCATTTAATTACAACAAATATCAAGTTGTTTTTTAATATACAGACTTTGCGTTTTTATTACTACAACGACAAGACAGCAGCACATATTAATACACATTTTTCTGCCAGCATTTTGTCTGGTAAATGATTCAAACAATGTTAATGTGATACAAAGGTACCCGGTGTCCCTAGCTAACCGGTTAGCATGTGGAGGTTATCATGAACACGCACTTGACTTCATGTGAGATCTAGTTTCAAGACTCTCCTACTGACAGACAGGTTGTCACTCAGCAGTTTACGTTGTTTTTATCAGACAGTCGTTGATGTTTTCTCTAACTTTAGCTGGTTGTATTTTCCAATCTCTGATATATGTCAGCTAGTACATGGTGTTTGGTTTCTGACAGGTTAAGCTCAACAGTCATTAGGATTTTGCGGCTCAGCTGGGTCTCACGACAGGGTCTGTTCCACGTCTTCGGACTGTAGGCGGTCAGATAACCCACTGAGGACATTGTAGAAGGATAAAAACACAAACTTGTGCTTCTGTTTTTTCTCTGTGTGGACAGTCTGAGCTGACATGGCAGCCAATGGATCGAGCTGTGAACAATCTCAGAGACGTCCAGGACCTAAAGACAAACTGAATGGCAAGTCCACAGGTTTGTTGTTACACATCAAGTTTAAAAAATTTAAAGCACAGAAGGCAGCACGTGTTTTTGAAATGGTTGTGCAAACGCAGAGGGTAAAATATTAACCACTGCCTCATGGCATTCAGAGGTTATCAAGATATCAAAGCTTTATTTTCAGTTTTCACCTGTGCTGAGAAGTGGAAACTGAAAATAACTTTAATCATAACAAAAGCTATATACACTTGTTGATAGCATGCTATTATGCATTTAGTTGTATCTATACCACAGGATGTAACAGTTAATGAACCCATTGAGAGCACAAATGATCAACATGCCAGCTCTTTTTGTCCTTCAGATTTATCAGTAAGAGAAAGGAGACAAAAAGACAAGGAGGAGCGTCTCTCTCTGGTTTTATGGAAGAGACCCATCATCACTCTACATTATTTCCTTCTGGAGACCCTCATCAAGCTAAAGGAGTGGACATATGAGTAAGTTGTTGAACAGGTTCATGTTTTCATTGTGTCTTTGTTTTGGCTTTAAACTGCTGAGGATAATTTGGCTCACTTACAGCAGCAACATTTTGTCCTTCGTCATTTTTTTTTATCCCTGTAATCACTATGTTGGTAATTGTAAACCATGTTCTCTTCATGAAAAACCAGTTCTTTTTAAAGTTTTCTTTTGAGCACAATCATACCCCATAGACAAAACAAATAACATTTACATTTGTATGAGGAACTGCAGTGATTTAAACCAGTTTATAGTTTCTTGTTAGAGAATTTAAGTACTATTTAATATAGATAGGACTTTATAAAGTTTGTGTTTGACATAAGTTCAGCTGATCATTCTGCTTTCTTTCTCTCATACTCAGGCTTTGGCATCGACGAGGAACAGTGTTCTTATTTTTGGTGTTGTGTTCTGTCTTCTCTATCACATACTCCGCCGAGGGAGCCCACCAACAGGTAAGACTTGAGTCAGTATTTATCAGCAAGACAAATATTCAACACCACTACCTCATCACTGACTGTGTAAAGGTCCTTGATAAGTCAGTTTTTATCACCGAGAACTTTGCAAACAGAAAACTTGTGTTGGGAGATAACGCAGTCTGCACTGTTGTCAAATAACCCTTGATCTCACGTTCAGCAGGCTGAAAGTCCAGTTTGCATGTGCGCAGGATTCATCTGGGTTCGGTTAAAGCAGAACGACTCGGTGGACAATTAACTCCTCTAACCTCAGCACTGACAAGCTGAAAGTTAACCAACCTGTAGAAAAATCAAACTTCAGAAAATAACCTTTTAAATTGCATCCTGCAAAACATTATTGTTTGATTATAAACTAATGTTGAATTATTTGTTTTGGATTGAAACAATATTATAACAAATGATTAATGGACTTGCAATCTATATTTATCTAGTTTGTTTTTAGATCAATTAACTTTTAAAAAAGAACTAAAAAGTTACAATTTGACATTTAGTTTAATTATTATTGATGATTTTACTGACTATTCAGCAAGCTCTGTGTTTGTTTCAGCTTTTAGATTAGACTTTAGTTTGTTCGCTATTAATATTTTATGTTTTTTAATGTAGTTTTAGTTTATTTTATTAGCGTTTTGCTTTATGCACTGTAGGATTTTAAAAATAAATTTATATGCATTATTACTACTTCAGCAACTACCTCTGCCTCTGGTGTTTCTTCACAATTGTAATAATTTCCCTTCATAAAATGATCATTGTTTTAAGTTTATTTATAGGTATTATCATTTTTTGTGTTGTAGTTTTGTTAGGTTTGTTTCATTGTTTGCTGTAAACTGTGTTACTCTGCTGCAGGAACTGTGTTCTATAAATAAAGCCTGAATAATTCAAATGACCTTTTCCCTGTTTTCTTTTCTTTTTCCTGATATTTTTTATTGTCTTTTCTTCTATGTCTCTGCAGTATGTTCAGTACCTGGAGAGGAAGTTTCTATGGTGTGCCTACTGGGTAGGCCTTGGGATCCTGTCCTCAGTAGGACTTGGAACTGGTCTGCACACCTTCCTGCTTTATCTGGTATGAAAACTTGAAATGATGTGAATTTAAGTTGGTTCAGAAGGAAGTTTGGGTTTTTATTTACAGTCAGAATTATACACTTTTAAAACCACAAATAATTCAGGGTTTTACTTGTAAAAACATAATGGTATTATTAAATATGAATTGAATGGTTACACTTGATAAAAAAAAGAAACATTTTGTACTATACTGGGAATGAAAAGTGAAATAAAGTTCATTCAAACTTTTTCGACATTAAACTAAAAAGTTATGGAGGAAAAAAAACAGGAAATGAGTGTTCCAGCCTAGTTCAAGTCTGACCTTAGAGCTGTGATGCCTTTGACAAAACGTTTGACTTAACTTGACTGTAAAATGTCATGTTTTAGGAAGTACTTCTACCGTTGTGTTTATTGTGTCATAATTTGAATAAACTAACATCTGAAAGTCATTGTAGGCAAAGTAGATGGAATCATCTGACAGAAACTCATTTCATAAAAATGTTAATGTCACAGCTTCAGGGCTTATTCATCAGATCTTAACACTCTTCATCTATTTTTCTAAGAAAAATATTTAATCATTTCTGAAATAATTCTGTTGATTTGAAAGGGGAAGTTTTGGTTTAAAGGATGATAACATTATCTGCTTGGCTTGACATTATGCGTGGGAGTCTTTTGATTTTAGATCAAAGGTACATAAACTTATAGGATTTATATGTACCTCCTATTAGACATTAAACTTATATTAATAATAATTTAATCCAATTTAGGTTTGTACCACTCTTTTCCAGAAGATGGCGTCATACTTCAGATCTGATTCAAATTGAAGCTGTGGTTGTCAGTTTCTCCCTGCGTTTGTCACAGAGTGACTGCATGACTGAGTCACTGAAGTCCGTGTTATTTGTCTTCGGTTGTGGTCAAAAGGAGATTTCAGCTAAATGAAAGAGAGGAACAAAGTCTCCACTTTAAAGTGATGATGTGACTTTTGTTCTAAACCCGTTCACTTGTGGGTTTGTCGAGTCAGCGATTTCCACTGAATAAAATAATGAGAACAGATATGAGCCTTCCTGTTTTTAAAAACAGATGTGCACCCCCTTCTATTACATTTGAATTGTGCATACACTCACATTGAAGTGATTTCACTGTCCTGGAGACCAGGTTTCCTTTTGGTACATTTTTCATTGTTATAGTAATGTATCTGAAGTATTAAATGGTATTGTAGTAGTATTGTGGTATTGTGGTATTGTAGTAAAGGTAGAAGGGAAAAGCCTGTTCGACTCACAGCACACTAGAACCACGATCACATGGGTTTTTACACATCCCCATTCACCAATACCAGTAAAGTATTAAACAAAAATGAGCTTTACATTATTTAGTTAAAAATCTCCTGTTTAAACTAATCTAATTATTTTTTCTCTTTTTTTTATTAATTTATTTCATTTGAATTACAAAAAAGTGTGTGTGTGTGTGTGTGTAAAGAAAGGAAAAAATATATAAGAGAAAAAATAAAAATATCAGCAACAATATCACATGAAAAGAAGCAGAAAGAAAAAAATCTTATAACATCTGTCCCTACTTAAAAAAAATAAATAAATTCTCAAGGCACAAACAGCCTGCGGATATTCATTGATAATATAATTCACTTTTTAACATCAATGATGAACATAATACAACAGAAACAATCCAAAAAATAAAAATAAAAAAATACACAAATTAATACTCAATCTACATTTTATTCATATTTTAACAACAAAAAGTTTTTATCAATCTAGCAAACATATGAATCGTATTGGCTTTTTTGAAAGTGTTTTCCAAATTATTCCACAATTTGATTCCCTGGAAGGAAGCGCATTTCTCCTTAAGATTTGTTCTAATTTTAGGTTTGAGAAACATTTCAATTCCTTTCAAATTATATATGCAATCTCTTTTACAAAAAAAGCAATTGTATGTTAAAGGGCAGTACATTCCTATGAGCTTCATACATAAGTAACACAATTTTATAGTCAACTCACTTCTTCACAAATTGACAAATTCCACTTCTCAAATTTCTGGGTCACATTTTATTTTTTATCAATTTTGTAAACTTTTAATAAAAACATACACTAGTATAAGATAATCCAGCATTTACACTTTTGATAAAATATTAATTATTAAAGGGCTTGTTAAGTTTTCATGTAAAAACCAGAAGAATGAAGCAGTTTGGCATTAGACCCATCATTGTGACAGTGTTTGGTTAAATTTGGGTGCAGCTTTTGTACAGTAAATAAGGAGATAATTAGTATTTCAAAATATTCTGATTTATTTGGCAAACAACATTTAGAAACTGTCGTAAATTTTTGCTCTGAGTATAAATTATTCATCACAGAAAAAGTTGTCTTGACAGTAAAATGCAGTGTTTCTGCCTCATGATTTTGTAAATGTTCAGCACACAACGTTTGAACTGACTAAAAATGATAGACAATATTTAAATTAGGTTTGGTATTTACAAAACTGTCTAAGAAAATAAAAAAAGGAAAATGTCTCTTAAAGCGGCACGGTGGCTCAGTTGGTAGAATGTTCTCTTTGTGGGGTTTTCGCCAATTCAATTCAATTCAATTGTTGTCTTGGGACTGTACAAAAACATTCACATGCATTATAACATTTTAATCACCTAGTTATGTTATTGGTTATCTTTAATAATTTAGTATTTTCAGCAATAAATAAGTCCAATTATTAAACTTTTAAGAAATTATGCTAGACTTGTTCAGTGTGTAATTACATTTTTTCATTCATCAGTTTCATTTTGAGTGAACAGCAAAGTTTCCCTAAAATGTTTCTACGTGATAAATGCCTGCTGCTCACGAGAAACTAGTTCCTGTTTTTCTAAATTTAATTTGTGTTCACTGTGCAAAAAACTTACTAGTGACACATGTCAACTGAAGTAGTGAAAAAAAGCATCACGCTCAGAGTTTGTGTGGATTGACTTCAGTCCTGGAGAATCAGCAGAGGTCTACAGAGAGGATTAGATCATTGTGCTGCTGCTAGACGAGGGATTTACTCACCACTCTGACCTCATGGCTCATAACCATGTTTTCAGGAGACGCTCTGCAAGTTTTAATATTGTGGTAAACTCTGCATGCCGAAGCATTTTTGCTTTAATTTGTACAGAGCTATTTAAATAACTCAGCAGACATTTAAAGATTATTTCACTTGAATTAAAAATATATATAATTACAAAAACAGTAAATATATTATTGCTATTAATATTGAGGGTTTTTTTACCTTCCGCTCGATGCTCCACATAGAAAATAAAATGCTGCACCAGAGAATTCGTCAAGAGGCAAGATTAAATGTAAATACTGGACCTAACAAGCATGTCAGATAATATTTTAATAGTTTTTGATTGCACAAGAACTTCAGAATCACACACGCTAACACATGTAGCATGTGTGGTTATTTCCTCAAACAAAGCCCGCTTCGTGTGACGTCACTCATTATCTGCACACAACAGGTCACCTCTGAATAATAATCGGACATGCCACACACACAAAAAAAGATCTTAGCAAAAAAATCTAATGTACAACCTGCAGTGTGACCTTATATTAGTTTCCTTACTTCCTGATTCATCTCACGCCCCCCTCCCTGAAGACTGCTGGCAACCTCTAGTAGAGGTGCGCCCCACAGTTTGAAAACCCCTTTTATAAAGTATAGTCATTTTTAAAAGGATTTCTCCATTTGTTTTAGTGACTAAAGGGATTTGGTGCACGACAGTTTTACCTCAAATCATTTGGCTGTATTTAAAATTTAGGGCATTTTTCTGTGTGTGTGTGTGTGTGTTTCTGCAACAGATTAAGGACAATGTTATGTTTTTAACCAACTAAGTGAGGAGATTTTTGGGAAGTGGGGACGTTTTACTGCGCCTCACTTTTTTTCAGTTCTACTGCACTCTACTAGTTAGGTTTAGAGGTATGGTGTGAATAAGTTTTGGTTCAGCTTATAGAATAGACAAGTAACGGTTAGAGTTAGGGAAAATGTCTGGGTTAGGCATAAATGCACTTACAAAAATGAATGGAAGTCAATTCAAAGTCCTCAGTTTGATGTAAGCACAAGAATGTGTGTGTGTTTGTGTTAAGACTGTAGAACCAGTGTTTTAATTTAATTTGTGCTTGGTTTGTAAAAAAACATTTTGTGACGACTGAAGAAGCGTCTTCTGTTCTCTAACTTAAAGTGAAGCAGAGGTTTTTTGACAGAGAAGTTGTAGTGAACACAGACTTGTTGTGCTCCATCTGTTCACTTCCAGGGCTGCTGATAGGACTTTTAAACCCCCCACAAGAGATTAGCTGTGTTTTAGTTACAGGTGGGCCAGGTGGCTCTCAGTAATCACACATCTTTCCAGTAATAAATGGCTTACCTGTCAGAGAGTGTGTGTGTTTGTGACTCAGCTACAGTCAGTGTGTGGACCTGCAACAGTGTACATATTGTCTGAGTTCAACCATTCGGAGCCGGATTATATGTAATTACATTTAATGATGGTATGTTGCAAATTAGAAACCTCATCTCAATCAAAATCAAGAAAACCACAAATTGCAGCCCCCCTCAAAGTGATCATAAAGTGAAATTCACTTCCTTTTATTTAAACATTTTGAAATAAAAACTGAAGATTTAAAATAGATTTATGGTAGGACCGTGGGTTAGACAGCTTTAACGAGTGCCTAGGAAAAAAGACAATATTTAAAAATCTATTAATATTGCTCCACTATCTAAACTCTCCTTCAGGGTCCACACATAGCTTCAGTGACCCTGGCAGCTTATGAGTGTGGGTCCACAGACTTCCCAGAGCCCCCTTACCCAGACCAGATTGTCTGTCCTGATGATGGAGGGTTGGAGGGCAGCATCTCGATCTTCTCCATCATATCAAAGGTCCGCCTGGAGGCCTGTATGTGGGTGAGTAGTACTTTGAGTAAAGATACAACTGAAAGAAGAGAATGTTTGAATGTTGCTGCCTGACAGAAAATACTGTTACACCTCCTGTTATTTTCTTTGTGTGGCAAATAAACAAAGATGAACCTATAACGACTGAAGCTCTGTATGTTTAGGGTGCGGGCACTGCCATCGGAGAGCTGCCTCCGTATTTCATGGCGAGAGCCGCTCGTCAGTCAGGAGCTGATCCAGATGATGAGGAATACGAGGAATTCGAGGAGATGCTCGAGCAGGCTGAGGGCGCACAGGTCAGAGGTTTACACTCATGACAAATCATTAGCAGAGCAACTGGTTTGGTCAATTTTAAATACTCAAACAACAAAAAAACTTAGCATTAACATTCAGATCTTATGCCTTATACTCTATTAACAACTTTTTCATTTATTATATGTTAGAGACACATTTTATTGCAATCACGAAAATCTGTTTAAAAAAGAAAGCCCTCACTAAAAAAATAAATATTTGACTTTAAAATAAAAAGAGTGTAGAAATACGTACAGTGGGGTGCGAAAGTTTGGGCAGCTTTGTTAATTTTCCTGATTTACCTTTTATAAATCATTGATTGTTTGGATTAAAAAAATCTGGTAAATATATCATATAGGGGACAAACACAGTGATATTTGAGAAGTGAAATGAAGTTTAAATGATTTACAGAAAATGTGCAATAAATGGTTAAACAAAATTAGGCAGGTGCATAAATTTGGGCACTGTTGTCATTTTGTTGATTTCAAAACCTTTAGAACTAATTGTTGGAACTCAAATTTGGTTTGGTAAGTTCAGTGACCCTTGGCCTCCATACAGAAGTGACTCCAATTATGAGAAATGGTATTTAAAGGGGGCAATTGTAAGTTTTTCTCCTCTTTGCATCTTTTCTAAAGAGACACAGCATGGGAGTCTGAAAAAATTCAGACTTCGGGGTGGGAGGGGGTGGGGGGTTACATACAAAAAAGAAACGACTTAAGTTAAACTATTTTTTTTCATTGTTTTTTTTAATAACAACTCTACAGTGATCTATTTTTTCAAGTTCGGCGTTGTATAAGAGTGCTTGATGTGGAGGAGTGACTGCAGAAATGGCTCTTGATATGATATGGCAATATTTACATTAAAATTCTTAAAATTTTTGGAGGGGGGGGTGGCCTCGTTGGCATGCCCCGCCCTTGGATAATGGTAGGGGAAACACTGAGCTTCATTTTGGAATAAGGTGCTGTGGACTGATAAAACTAAAATAGAGTTATTTGGGCGTAACAAGGGTCATTATGCATGAAGGAAAAAGAACACAGCACTCCAAGAACAACACCTGCTACCTACAGTAAAATTTGGTGGTGGTTCCATCCTACTGTGGGACTGTGTGGCCAGTACAGGGACTGTGTGGCCAGTACAGGGACTGTGTGGCCAGTACAGGGGCTGTGTGGCCAGTACAG
>JARVGW010000624.1:5875785-5890672 GCA_031762495.1 Anablepsoides rubrolineatus | reverse complement strand
CAGATGAAGTCGAAGTGACTGCTGTAAATGTCTTATTCAACAAACATTTTAATCTTGTGTCAAGATTAATTCAAAACTAAAAGGCTTTTTGCCTCATCTCTAAATGTTAAAACGTTTAAAGAGCTTATTGGGCTGTTTCAGTTAGATGTCAGCTAAAAACTAATTTTGTAAAGAAATCAGGAGTCAGGAAAAAAAAAAGCGGTCAGGAGACAAAACCAATATATTTCCCCACTTTTTTTTTTTTAATACCGTTGCTGGGAAGATAAAGGGGAAATCAGTGACAGATATGTGGTGATGACTGCCAGAGAAAAACAGAGATAGAGAGAGTTCTGGCAGACGAGAAGAGAAGGCGATATTGGCGCAGTGCTGGGGGTATTACAGAAAGTCATTACCGTCCATCATCAGGCAAATGAAGACACGTTTAAGAGGAGATGAATGGCCTCATTGTTTGGGGAGCCTCGTTATGTTAGGTCTGGATGGAAATGCAGCTATTGGGAGTTCAGATTGCAATAAATATTTGATGGGTGAGGATAGTGTGTGGGTTCAGTGGTGGCAGATGCCTTTATTTATTTGGGGCCATAAGCATTTGCATATTTAAAAAGAGTCTTTCAGGCTTTTTAAACCAGAAAGAAGATCACATTTTCATTCCATCTCCCAAATGGATGCATCTTATTTTTTTTCTTTGACTCCTTCTCTTCATCTGATTGGTTATCCTCTTCCTCGCCACCGTTTCTTCATTCATGGAGCCATCCATTCTTCTGAGCGCTGCATGAGAGGATGCATTGTGGAAACTCGGTGGTGTAAAGCAAAGTTCTTTTAACATTTATAATTTAAACCAGCGTGGCAGTAAAAAACAAAAATGCAATATAAATAAAAATCTGTGTTGCTTGAGTGTTTTATTTTATTCTGCTTTATCACTTCTCTTTACAAAACAATCATTTTTAATTTATGAAGGCTAGTCTGCAGCTGCTGAAGCGTGATAATTAAGTGAGAAAACCCGTCTGTGATTCTGGCTTGATTGAAGTTTATCAAGAATAATTATGGGATTACACATCAGACAATATACAAAAAAAAAAAACCCTCTGAGTTTATACTTTAAGACTGATAATGCATACAAAATGGGAGCTAACCAGAAGTTTACAAACACCATATAAAAAGACACATTTTTTCACACTATCTGAGCTTTAGGTCAATAAAGATTACCAAGAGATAATTTTTTACAGTTTTTATTACTTTATTTAAAGTCAAAAGTTTAAATACACTAAGAATATCATGCCTTTAAACAATTTGGGGCATTTGATTTCATGTTTTTGGAAGCTTCTGATTGGTTTAATGATAACATCTGAGTTAATTAGAGACACGCCTGTGGATGCACAAAAATACATGCATATGTGTCTTTTTATTGACTCATCATTGGTAACAGAAGAGGAGACTCCCAGATGAAGCTTAGCTTCCGTTTTATTTTACTTCAAAGAAAACTGTTCACTCTGAAAGTAAAAGATGGTTATGTCAGTAATAGAAAAAACATTCTGTCTGAATGTTGGTAAGAATAAATGACCAAGTATAACAAAAAAGAGCTGCAAGCAAAAACATCCATATGACAAACCAGCCTCCCAGAGAGAGACAGTTGAAGCTCTTTACTACCCAGCACACACACCTCTCAGGTGCAACTGGATCTGTAACATGCCAAAAAAGTTGTCTTCTTGTTTTTAAGAAAAAACAACAACAAGACAACTAATTCCATAAATAATAGTGAACCATATTATCCAAAAAACACAAAATCCCCTCCCTACTTTATTTGCTTTAGTTTGTTTATGTTAAGTCATGTTCAAAGGCACCTTGTCTGGAAACGCTGAAATTGCTTTTTGAGTAGTTTTATGTTGGTGAGGATCCAATACTTAAATCTTATTCTCAATTGATTATTCTGGTGTAGAGGTCACATAGGTGCTGAATGATAAACAGGTGTTGACTGGTAAGCACAAATGAAAGACTGTTGACAGCTGGGGATAAATACTGTTCAGTCAGCAAAAATCTGCAAATATAAGGTTAACATCTCATTTTACTCTTCAGTTAAAATGTTATTAATGAATAGAAATCAATGCTGCTGTTTTAAAGGTCTTGAAGTAAGGGACAAAACTTTAAACACTGGTAAAATAACTGTGATGACTTTGTTTGTTTGCAGCAGAAACAAAAACAATGTTTAGATTTTAGACCTTTTCAACCGTTCATCTGGATTCAACTGATTTCATGAACTCCTCACATCTGAGTTTCACATCTTTAATGTGAAGTTTCCTTCTTCAAAACAAAATTAAAATAGGCAAAAATGTAAAACTGGAAACAATACAGTATATACTGTATTTCAGGTTACTCTGTAAAGCTTCTGGAAACATAAGTTTAAAAGTGCCAGAATAACAAAAACTCGTCCCCCTGTGTGCCGACTACAAGTTGATGAATTAGAGTTGTGGTTTTAGCTTTGCACCTGCTCCAGTCCCATCACTTCGTGTGTGTGTGTGTGTGTGTGTGTGTGTGTGTGTGTGTGTGTGTGTGTCCATTTTGCTCTCTGACTAGGAGCCATGGTCCACTTGGGGAACAAAACACAGATTTAACAAAGCGACATATGCTGGGATGTAATTTAATCAGTTTTGACCTGGGATTTGATTTTTACAGCAGATCAGTGGGTAAAGTTTGGGTGAAGCTTTTATAAAATTAATAATGTAAATATCATTGTTTATTTTTCTGTTTATTTGTGATGGCATTAGTTTGTGTGTTTTTCCTTGGGTTCAGTTTGTGTTAGCCTTTTTGCATTTCTTTGATCCATCAGTTTTACTCCTCTGCTCCGTCCACTCTCATCATGGTCTGTTTGTGCCTGCTTGTTTATTACCTCCTCTCTGAGCAGATTCACACACGCTCTCCTGCTCGGTGCCTCAGGTCAGCTGATCAGCTGCTCCTGGTGCCCAGGTCCAAGCTCAGAGGGGACATTGCTTTTTGTGTTGCTGCTGCAAAATTATGGAATGATCTCCCACTTTCTGTCAGACAAGTCATTTCACTTTCCATTTTTGAAACTCTTAAAAACACCTTTTTATTCCCCTGGTTTTGGCACAAACTGAGACTATATATATTTTGTTTATTTTATTCCTATTTTATAGTGTTAACTGGTTTTATTCTTTGTTTTATGTGTTTTACACATACAGCACTTTGTTGCAGCTGAGGTTGTTTTTAAAGTGCTTTATAAATAAAGGAGTAGTTGTTTTGCTGCAGTTTGCATTTCTGGGTCCAAAATCTCCTGTTAAACCGTTTGTGTTTTGATGCAGAGGTACTCCCTCATCTTTGTACATTTTATTTATGCATTTAAACCTAACTTATTTTAGCTTGGTTAGCATCACGTAGCTTAGCACAGTTTCGTATAAAACAATTTAGAAGTATAAAGTATAAAGAAGTGAATAGTATGTGTAGTAGAAGTACACACAACTTGGTTTATTTTGTTTTAGCTTGACTTATTTTAGTATTTTTAGTTTATCTTAGCTTATGTTTTCCTTATGTTACATTTAGAATTTATAATACATTTAGTTTATTCAGTAGTTTAATCTAAGGTAGTTTACTGTGCTGTAGCTTCTTAGCATTGTTTTTCCTAATTAGTTTTTTCTTAGTATTAACACTGAGGTATTTCTGTTGTTTCAGTTTTTTTAAAAACATGTATCAATCAGATATTGGTGCAGACTGAAAAAAACATCTTTAAATCCAACAAAGTAAAGGTTTATATATGGCAAAAAGATTATTCAAAATGTCTCCTAATCACCTCAAAGCAAAGTATCTGTGTAAATATTAATATCCTGATTATTAACTGTTAGCCTCTATGCTTCATACACTAGATTTATTTTTATTGTGAATTGTTGATCAGAGTTTTCTACACAAATAAATATGTGATTTTATTGATTTTCTTGTTCTTTTATATTTCTCCTCTATGAATATAATATTACAATTTGCTTTATGCATAAAACACTTATTGTACTTCTTTTTTTCTGTTTATACAGGAATCTTGGGAAGTCAGGGCTCAGAGTGTCGTGCTTAGGACTCGGTGAGTAAATCCTCCTGTGTCTACATATCTATAAATTTATCTCACACATGTTCTCTATGTTCTATCCCGATGATGTTTTTTTTGTTCTGTGACCTCAGTCCAGTCCTTAAAGTCCTGAACACACACACATAAACACCTGTCTGTACTCTCACTGAACAGTTCTGTGCTTTTCCACAAACAGGTGATATTGTCAAAATAACCTCATGAGTATAACTTTATATGTAGGTTTCAGTTATAAAGGTATTTTCCTCTCACACAGAAGAGTCAAAGCAATCACCTCAACTCTGCTTAGTTGTTGGTGTGGGAGGAAGACAACACACTCACACACTCACACACACTTACACAAACAGCCCTTGAGCAGCTTTCCTATTTCTGTCACCATAAGGAGCTCTTGGAACAACAAAAGAGTGTGTTTGTGGCCCCGAAAACTGTTTCCTTTCTCTGAGTTTGAAGCACAAACGGATTTTTGGAAATGAACAACAGTAAATGACAGAAAGAAATCAAAACTGAAATATATTTATTTAGGCAAACTTTCCGTGGGTCTAAATTAAATGAAAAGTAGAGTTTAACGTATTTATATTATATAAATAAAAAATGGTGTAGCTTCTGCTGAGTGTGTCTGTCATCTACCTGTTTTCAGTTTTTGTGAAAAGTTTTTAAATTCACAGAGAGTCTTCAAAAATACCTTTTCTGATGCTTATTTTATTTATCGGGCTTTAATGTGTGACTCGGGCATCTCTGAGCGCTGATGCCACAGGTGAATGTGACTCAAACTGGTTGAGCTGATGGTGCAGAAAAGGTCAACAGAATGTCAGCAGCTCCGCTGCACGCTGCGCCTCTGTCAGACATGATGCTGACGGTGAGAAGGAGGAGGATAGACGAGGACTAAAGTGTGACGCTACAGTTTAGAGTTTCACTTAAAGGAGTCACGTCAAGGTCGGGGAGAACAATGTCCAAACCAGAATTAGATTTATTGTCATTCAACACTTGAGACACATGATAACAAAATGTGTTCATCAGACTTGGCTAAAATACATAAAATGAGGAATAAATAACAATCAGCTTGAAGGAGAAGGGGGGAACAATTTATAAGCTGGATAGGTGGGGTCTAGAGATGGGAATGGCTCTTTAAAGGGATCCAGATCTTGATGAGCTTATTTCATAGAGCTGTACCATTTTCAACAAATGACATCTTTGGGCAGATATTATTGGATTTATTCTTCGTCTGCTGTCTTTCATTTTATTTTATTGCATGTTTTTTGTTCTTTGTTGTGTATATAATTGTTACAAATGAAATGAATACATTTCTAAATAAATAAATAAATTTATGTAGGGAAATACTTCATTACTTACACAGTACGTGATGGATTCTCTCTAAGCTGCTGTACTCAACCCCTCGGCCTGTTTTGAAGAAGGAGTGTTTCTGTGGTTAAAAAGAAAATAAAGATATTGCGAGGAGTAAAAATAACAAAACTAGAAAAGGCTCTTTATTGTCTGCGACTCGGTTCTCATCATTCTTTGTACAGAACCAAACAAGTCAGATGGTTTGTGAATGTCACATCTCTAGTGGAGTCCATTATTATGTTCTTTTCTCTGGTTCGACATCTATTGTTGTAAATGTGTTAAAGGGTCTGTCTGTCTGTTTTTATTTATTTAGTATTGATTTTTACACTCTTTTCAGCAGAAAATGCCAGAAACCCTTCCACCATGCACTGATAACTGGAAGTTCAACACAGCAGCAGTGAGGCCAACATGCTTCAGCCTCCTCATAAAACAAAGTTGTTGGAGAGTTTTCTAGTGATGCTGGCTTTGTAGCTCATGTGAGGTCATCCAACACATGCAGGCCCAAGTGTGTGATGAGGGGAGAAGAGGTTTAATTTGAATCCAACGTGTTTGCTTTTGTTTATGTCACAATGATGCTCAAGTTGTTTTCCATAGACCTGCTGTTCATTTATTATTGTTGGCAATCAATCCAACAACAGCAGAATCATCTACAAATATAATATCATTTCCTGGATACCCTGCATAATAAAGTAAGAGTTTAAAACAAGTATTTGTGTGCAAAAGCCCTTTTATTTTTTTATCGTTGCCACTAAAAAGCATTAAAGCCCACATCCCTGCTTTCACATTGAAACTGATGTTCAGGTGATTCTGTTTCCTGGTCAAATGTCACCATGTGATTTGGAACAACCCAGAACAAACACTCACTGAAGCATTAATGAAACTCTGTGTCAAATCATGACTCAGCAGTCTGTTTCCATTTGTCACTGAGTGTGTGAATGGCAGCCAGGAGATGTAATTGTCACTTGAGTTGCACATTTACAAGTGCGTAAGTGCAACTGCGTCAGGATGTTTGGAGAGAAACACTCACCAGCTTCATTTCCATAAAACATCTTTCTCCCCGAAAATCTCCTCCTGTTGCTGTTTGGTTTCCTTCCTCTCTTTATTCAGCATCAGGAGGAAAGCAGCCCATAATCCTGAGCTTCAGAGAACGTTTTCTTTCATCCAATAAATCAGCCTGGTTTCACAGAACAATGTATTTTGCAGTGTTTTTTTTTATTGTTGTTAAAAATACATTTATCACATGTTTTTATGACTGAGACTGCCTTTTATTTTTAAATTAAATATACTTTCCAAATAGCCAGATTCTGTTTGACATGTTATATTTAAGTTGGTAAACATTAAAGAAAGAACATATTTGTAGTACTAAGTGACCAACTTAAATTGTATCAGTGGTAAGAGGCCAAAAAAAAAAAACATCAACTTTAGACCAAAACAAAAGTTTTGTGAGTGTCTGAAACTTTAAAAAAAATTGAATAAAGAGACATTGATCTGCTAAAGAACAAGTGAAAACCCAAACACTGAGGGATGTAAAAGTGCAAAGAAATTCAAGATCAATAAAACTAATGTGCAGGAAGCAGAAAGTAGAATCAGCTGAGAAGTAAAACAATCAAAGTACAAAAAATAACAAAGAAAAAAGCCATCAAAGCAAAAATAAATCCAAGAAAGCATAAAGAGCAGAACACTCTACAGGTGAATTATTATTCAGTAAAGCAACTTTGACTCAGTGCCTCAAAAATAGGTTATACATAAAAAATATATTAAAGCAACAGCTGGACTGTGCAGAGAATTTAAATGATACATTAATAGATCCATACGGGTCAGAACATTTGCTAAAAGCTGTAATACCTTTCTAAAATGTTTCATGTGTGTGATGGGGTTTCGTCTGTACAAGCAACAACATTTTGGTCCAGTACAACAAGAAAACATTGCTGTACAATTAGTGTGTGTAAATTAAAGGAGAAATATGAAGCTGTAGAAGCATTATTATTCCTCACACTGTCCTTATTTTCAGCTCAGTGCAGCATGGGAGGAGCTGTAAGGTGACAAGGTTTGAAGAAAAAAAAACTGTGGAATCTGTTATTCCTCGTGATAGTTTTTTTTATTCAACTTAGTAGCTAACACCATGACCACATGATGATCTGCAGTGACTTACTTCAACCCCCCCCCCCCCACACACACACACACACACTGACTCCAGCAATGTTAGAAGTGTGACAAACTATGTGGTTATTTGATTCCAAACATACAAAATGCACCTACTAAATAGGATTAACATTACCTAATCCTCCAGTTTGTATGTTTTTTTCTTGTAGACTTGCTGCACTGATGCAGCACCGTTAATGAATTCTTGACAAAAGTTCTCCTGGAAAATCCTGCAGTCCTGCAGCAGAATCTGAGACAGAAGGTAGATAGAGCTGTGACTACATCACTGTGATCCTTTACAAAAAAAACCAGAACATTCTCTTAAATATTACCTGCTCTGACTTTTACTTATTATCCTGAAATATCAACCACTGTTCAGATTTTTTTTTACAGATGTTAGATGGTAAACCAGAAGACCAGATATGAAACTGTTGGTTTCTCTGACTGTGATTTCCGAACTAAAACCACGATGGTATGAGTTTCTCTGTGGTATTGTTGTGTAAATGGCACAAGAAAAAAAAGTCTTTGTTAAAATGTAAGAGTTAAGACATAAAATCCTCCTGAGCTGTCATTGGAGCTGCACTGAAAGTAGAAAAGTGCCTCACATTTAAGCTTTGTGGTTTATTAATGCTGAAGCAAGACAGCAGCTTCTACATTTGTTTCTGATAATCTACAATGTAATCAAACCCAAATATATGTTTCTATGCAGCAAAAGAAAGAAAGGAAAGCCTTGTTTTAGCTTTAGCTTGGTTGTTGATTTGATCTGTTAAAGCTGTGTATCAGAAGAGTGACTCTTCTGGCACTTTTTCATTTTCAGCTGCCAGTAAAAAAAAAAAAGAAGACTATCAAATGGTGGCTTGTTGTTTGCAGGGCTTTAATTTCCATCAGTCTGCAGACTGAGCTGTGGCCTTGACATTAGAGCTCTGCAGGGTTTTCATCCCACGCTGAGCCTGAGACACAAAGCCCAGAGCTGCGACTCGGGCTGCGTCAGCTGTGATTACATTTCCACTAGGCTGGACACAGCTCACAGGGCTGATGGACACTCACCATCACTCTGATAAGAACACACACAGGAACAACTTTACATGCATGTGTTCTTGGCTGCGGCGTCAAAAGAACGAGCTGAGGAATTAGCAAAGTTACCATGGTTACTGGTGCTAACAATGTCCTTTTCCCTCAGGCATTGTCATGGCCTCAGCCAGCAGCACACCGCTCCTCCACTGGAAAACCTTAGATTACGATTCTGATGATGAAGCAAGTTAAGAACCAGAAATTTTCAGCTTCCAATTAAGTTAAGGAGATATTTTATGCACTAAATCCATCTGTAGGGAGTAATGAGCTCTGCTATAGCAGCATGAGGGTTTGTTGATTGTCCCTCTTTCTCTGAATCTTTGTTTCATGATGTTGTGAAGTTGAGGTCAACAAAGTCAGAAAACAAACTTTCTTCTTATTTAGTAGGATTTTTCCAGCTCTGGGGCACATGCTGGGTGAAAGAATGACACATGAAATATTCAACAGGAGGATGAAAAAGAGAGCAAACAGAGAGGAGGTGAGTCTAATGACCGCAGGGAGATAAATAAGGATTTAGAAGCAGCAAATGCTCAAATTGTTGACAAGACTGCATTAATAACAGGTCAGCCGACACAGTGTACACTGTATTACCAAAAGTATTCGCTCAACTGCCTTGTCTCACATGAGGTTAAGTGACAACTCATTCCTAATCCATAGGGTTCAATATGACGTTGGTCCACCCTCTGCAGCTAGAACAGCTTCAACTCTTCTGGGAAGGCTGTCCACAAGCTTTAGGAGTGTGTTCATGGGGACCATTCATCCAGAAGCACATGTGTGAGGTCACATACTGATGTTGAATGAGAAGGTCTGGCTCTCAGTCTCCACTCTAATTCATTTCAAAGGTGTTCTGTCGGGTTGAGGTCAGGACTCTGTGCAGAGTCAAGTTCATCCACACCAGACTCTGCCATCCATGTGGACTTTGCTTTGTGCACTGGTGTGTAAGAAAATACTGTTAAATGTGTTCGTTGCTCAAATTGTGTGCTTTAACCATACGGAGAATGTGTGCATGAAAAGGAATAATTAAGAGAGTCATACAAAATCATTAGAGCTCTGCTGAGTCGCTGTTTATTTCTGGCAAATCAGGCCAGAGAACCTGGAAAAAACTTCCATATAAACAAATCCGGTCCAGACGTGGCTCCACCCATTTGATTACGTTGAAGGAAATTTTGTAAATGATTAATTGAATGTTAGATGCAGTATTGTATTTTATACTGTCTGATCATTTCAGCTGTAAGTTTAAAGCAGACAAAGACTAATGGGGTACCATAAATAAAACTAAAACTAAACTAAACCTATGGTCATGAGGTGTGGATCATTACTGAAAGACTGAAATCCTGGATACAAGCAGTCATAATGAGCTTCCCTCTTAGGGTGGCGGGCTCAGTCTTAAGATAAGATAAGGAGCTCCATCATCCGGGGGGAGCTTGGAGTAGAGCCGCTGCTTCTCCACATCAAAAGGAGTCAGTTGAGTTGGTTCATAGGATGCTTCCTGAACGCCTCCCTTTAGAGGTGTTCCAGGCATGTCCCACTGGTAGGACCCAAGACTTGTTGAAGAGATTATATATCCTCTTTGGGAACACCTTGGGGTCCCCCAGGACAAGCTGGAAGGAGTCACAGAGGAGAGGGATGTCTGGGTTCCTCTCCTGGACCCGTTACCTCTGTGACCCGACTTTGGCAAAGTGGCAGAAGATGGAGATTTAGTAGCTGAAAGTTATCACCAACACATATTTGGAGCACTAACTGATTGTGCGACATCTTTGTTTCAAACTTTGGTGTGAGGAGAACCAAAGCAGAATTTGTTTGTTTCAGATTTGTTATAAAGCTCTCTGGTAAAGCTGAGCCAATAAAATATTTATTACAAGCAATGAACTCCAGAGCTTTTGTAGGTCAACACATCTTTTACAAATAAATGATCATTTTAGTGTGAGTGTAGGGTAAAATTTAATGAGAATCATTACAAAACTATCCAGATAAAGAGTGTGATACATTTACATACACAACTAATGCTGACCTAAAAAAGTAAATGTAAAACTCCTTTTTGTCATCCTTAATTGTAGCCCTTCCTTAGAAAAACAAATAACTTTTTTTAGTCCATACACTAAAATTTACTTTGATTTTTGTTTTTATGTATCTTTACTTTTTTATTCCAAAAAACAGGTCAGATAAAACAGAAGAAACATGCAAGTTAAGTTGAAGTGTAACTTGCACAGAAATATAAAGATAGTACCCTTTAAGAGCCAATATTGTGTTTTTCAGACATATAGTTCAATTATATACCATAATAAAGTAACTGTCACCTTCAGTTGTTATTAAAATGTTTTTCATAAATATAAATCAAAAATTAATTTGACTTTGCATCATCACTATTTCTAAACACCTTGAAATTGGCCTCTGTCTCTTTAAAAACCTCCTACAGCTTCCATCACACCCATTTCTGCACATCATCACAACAGCTTCATGTCGTTTACAACCTGCAGCATCGTAGCCTATTTTGTTGTAATAATAATAAAAAGCAGCAACATTATACAATATCAGTTTTGGAAAATGGCAGCTCAGGATAAAACTGAACCTTATCGTTGGACCGGAAAGTATGTTTTCTGTAGAACCAGAGTGAATAGAGAGGCGATTATTCAGCTTGGTAAGTCAGCCTTACATACACACACACATATGTCAATGTAAAGCTAATTTCTTTATTACTAAAATGTGGTGTAAACCAACTAAAGAAGTGGTTCTCAATCCTGGTCCTCAAGGTACTCTACCCTGCATGTTTTAGTTGTTTCCCTGCTTTGGCACACCTGATTTAAATCAACAAGTGATTGACAGGCTTCTGCAGAACTTAAAGAGCAGGGAAACAACTAAAACATGCAGGGTAGGGGTCCCTGAGGACCAGGATTGAGAACCACTGATACAGAACACAGACCGTAATACAAAAATTTGTTACGAATGCTAACCTTAGATCACAGATAGAGTTGAAATTGCATCTTCTTTTAGTGATAAACTTGTTATTAGTTCACTGTTAAATTCCTTTTTGTTCAGAAAGCTATCATCGGTAAAGTGGCTTGCACAAATATATAAATACCTTTTTTTCATTGCAGGGTTACTTCCATGAATTAAATCAAACCATTTCTTAAGAACTGTGTCATTCTTGGCATCTGAAAATACATTTCATCAAATGTATTTTTAAATCTGAAAAGGACTGGACTGAGCAATAAATATTATGAGCTCAGCAGACACGTGGTTTCACCAGTTGTTTGCTAGTTGTTGCTGCAGCTAGCCTACAGGAGTCACAGCAGGGTGGGGAAGGTGTGTTCTGGGATGAGGAAGCTCGGCTTGGAGACACAGAGGAGGAACTGCTCCTAAAAGGCTAGGCTCAACCGGTTATTTTTTGTTCTCCTGGACACTACAGGATTACTCAAACATGTATGAATGAGTCAAAGCAAGACTTTGGGCATGTTTTTGATGAGAGGATAACATTATAACCTGATATAAAGCTAAAATAAAGTTGATTTTACATGATATTGCCCCTTTAAGGCACATTTCAGAGTTGATTTTGGGTTTATTTAGGTAACTCTAATTGTCTAGAGTGAGAGAGAGTTTGAATGTCTCATTAGTCTTGATGTGTCTCTGGGATGTACTCATGACCTGTTCAGGGTGGACCTGCCTCTCTTACAGTGACTGTTATAAAAACCAGCAGCTCCCTGTGACCCATATAGAAAAAAACATGTAAAGAAATGGATGGATTGATTTTCTCTGCTCATCAAGCAGCCTTGAACAGGTGTTAGAAACTACAGACTGCAGAGGATTTAGAGTCCTCTTTGGATCTGGTGCCTTTTGTCTGATTTTCCAGCACTGTTATAGGGCTAAATGGAGTCATGCTGCTGAATGTATTGTCTTCACACACACATAGACACAAAGTAAAAAAAAAGCATACGAGCACAGGAAAGGCAAGGTCTTCCAAACCCACATGACAAAGCAAACAGAAACGGTGATCCGGAAAGACAACGTGCTAACGGGCAGTCACACAAGGTGATCCCTCAGCACTGAGCGGCCGCTCTGGACAGGACAGATTCTTCTCCTGGGATGTTTGACAGTCTCCCTCGGCTGGTGTCACAGCCTGGGGGTTAGTTGTGTTTACTGTAGGATGTCAAACACACACACACACACACACACACACAAATACTGACGGTGCAGAAATGCTCCCTTGTGATGAGACGTCTCCATCTGTCTTCCCTCCAGGTACGTGGGTGACATTTGGAGGACAGATAACAGATGAGGTAAGAAGAGTTTCCCCACATCTTACATGTTTGTTTCACCTGATAAATATCCAGTCTCTGGTGTCACTGGGTTATTCTTTGGATGAGTGATTTTTGTGGTTCTCGCTGCAGTGTGCAGCGGGATGAATTTTTGTTTGAGAACTGAGTATCTGAGGATGTGTTTGATACCAGAAAACAAAACAAATGGCAGCAGATGATAAAACAAAACTCTATAAAAAAACAAATTAAATAATCTATTATTATGATGATCACATCTATCATTTATAAATGAGTAAATAAAATAAAACAAATCTTGTAAGAAGGTCCACATGTGGGATGACTCCAGCACATCTTATATTAGAAACATTTTTTGTTGTCAATTTCTGTTTAATTATTAAGATTTTGCTTTCAGTTGTTAACAAATAATATGCTTGGTTAGTGTAGGGTTATTGTTTAAAATAAATATTCACCAATCATCTTATTTTCACCTTATACTTGTGTTGCTGTTCTTTGATTAAGGTTAAAAACATCTGCCTCTGTAATGTCTTATTATAATCACATAAAGGCTTTACAACAAGCTGTTGGGTGGCAGGTTACTGTAAATTTAAATAATAATCCTGTGCTGATTGGGTGTTCTGGCTACTGTAGCTCTCAACAGCATTTATTGTACCGTCTAAAAATAAATATGGCTGGTCAAAGATATTTCTTTAGGAGATTGATTTTGCAACTGAGAAATCTTGTTTGAGTGGGTGCTTCCTAAATTAGCAAAATAAGATTTAGATTTAGAAATTGGAAAGTGACATTGGTGTAGTAATGGATTTACAATCTCTTATTACATTTGTGGGAGAACTGCACACCAATTACAAAGCTCAAATGATAGAAGTCTATGAGTTTTGTACATTTACTGCTAAAAAATTCTAATTTGTTATTTATCTAGTAGTCATAAAAAAGTGCATATCTAAATTTAACTCCCATAAAGCAGACATGTTGTAGTTTGTTTCACCACATTCCTGACTTTAACCTGTTTTCAGACTGAACGATTACATGCGTGTGCTGATAAGCAAGTTGCTTACTCATTCAAAAAGGGCAAAAAGTAGATCCATAACTCGCACAGTGAGTTTGAATAAAGCATCTCTTGTTGACTCTGATGCTGCGAGTTTAGATAAGAGGAAGCAGCACAGTCATAGAGTCATCTCTCAGGGATGTGTGGGTTGTACGTAGGAGGCTACTGCTGCCTGCTTTCTGGGGTTGTGAGGAAAAAAAAAATGCAGTTTTTCATTAGATTTCTCCCATCTGTGTGAATCGGATTTTCTCCCACCTTTTGTGCCCCAGAACACAAACAAAAGGAAGGAAGCCTGCGGCGTTGCCACTCGGGTGTTCCTGCAGTTTTACTGTGACTCAGTGATGATGAAGCTGTGAGAGTTTTTATGTATTTGTTCTACAGACAGATTGTTTCTGCAGTTTGTGTTCAACTTTCCAAAAGAAAAAAAAAAGCTTCTCACCATCTGACTGCCTTCAGTCACAATCAGTTTATCTAAAAGGTCTCCAAGTCAGACATAAGGTGGGTTTGTGAGTAAGCAGTGACACTTCATCACAACAAACTTTCAGACCCTGAACGTGTGGCTTTAGGCTCAGTTTGAGCGACTGGCATTTAGGAATCATGGAGGGTCAGCTGTTTCCTTTGGAAGCTGATTATTGTTCTTGTCTCAGCCAAATGATTGTTTCTTAATTTGTCTTTATGATTGTCTTCTTTGTCTTTATCTCAACAAAGTAATAACAGTTTACCTCCCACTACGCTTGAAATTAAGTTCCTTCTTTTCAATCTATCTCCCAACTTTTACATTATCTTTCAATGTAAAAATCAGGGAGATGCAATAAAATAAGATAAATATACCCAGATCTAAATTTTAAACTGCATGAACAATTTATATCTATCTATCTATCTATCTATCTATCTATCTATCTATCTATCTATCTATCTATCTATCTATCTATCTATCTA
>JARVGW010000624.1:5723422-5752299 GCA_031762495.1 Anablepsoides rubrolineatus | reverse complement strand
TTCAGTGACTGAGTTTTTTTCAATTATCACTTTAAGAGTGTCTGTTTGAAATTTTAAATTAATTAAAGAAAAAAAACACTTACAGTTAAATTTTAATGAAAACACTCAAGTCAAACTTAATGAATGTGGGTGTTTTTTATCAGTCAATGTCACTCAAAGGTCACAAACAGCTGGCTTGAACTGTTTTTTTTATCATTTGAGAAATATTACTTAATGTGGGAAGTTGGTGTCAGAACGTGAACTGGAAAGGTTTAACAATGCTTTTATTTCCTCTTGTTTGAATTGCTACATTTTATTGTATTTTTTTTTTTTACCTGTTTTAACTAAAAGACTCCTTGATTGTCTTTAACTGGTCCAGTCAAACTTTTAAAACACAACAAACAGAAGAATCCAAGATTCCTGTTTTAATGTCTTCCCATTAGTTACCTCTTAATTTTAGATTTATAAATAAATAAATAGATATAAACATATCTGTGAACTATTAGCATGACCCCATTTGAAGAGACCCACTGTTCTGTTTGGGAAGTTGTGTGTTTTTTTTTGTCTTTTGTGAGATTTTGGTGAGTTTAGCATTTAATTTGTCTTGTAGAGCCCAAATATGTCGAGCAGAACAATATTATTCTTCTCGTGCCAAAAAAGGATTGTGGGTCGTGCTGAACCTTACTTCCCCCCAAAACTGTGCGTGTTGCACTCTTCCCCCCTCCACATACGCACACACATCCAATAATGACTATCGCCCTTCCCCCTCCCACTTTTTTTCCACTTTCTAGTAGACACACGCACGCAAGCTCACACTCAGCACTCTTCATTATGCACTTGCCCACACAGCATAGCGTGCTGGAAACAGACTCGATACACGCCAAGCTCCTCGTCCCTGCAGGCTCAGCGCCCCCAAAAAATACTGGATGCACCTTCCTAAATTAGGTTAATTTGTTTTTGCCACAACGATTGTGCAAAAATACAGTCTAGTGCTTTGGCACAAAATGATGACAAGGAACTAATTAGATGATTGTTTTTGTTTTTCAAAATTGCAGCCCTCATCAATTAACCAGACTGCGTTTAATATTCAGAGCGTCTGAAGTGAAATAAATAAGAGCTGTAATAAAGGCATGCACTTCATTTGCAACACAATGTACAGTATTCACTGTGGTTAATTTAGAAGGTGTTCATTTTTTTCCCTATTTTTGCTAAAAGGATATTCCCGCCTTCAACCAGTTTCATGTGTAAAAATAAGTCAAACTGAAGCACGAGGAGTGGATTTTCTTTGCTCCCATTATGGTGTGAGAGGAGGTTTAATGTTAATATCTGAGCCAGTCGTGTCACGTTTGTTTCTGCTGTGGCGGCAGATAAACGAGGACAGAAGGGAAGGTGGACTAGATTTGTGTGGGTACAATTTGCATCAGACAGAATGCGTCTGCACAACTCATTGATTGGTCCGTAAATAGCACAACGTGCAGCCCAAACGAAGTCACACGAAGGAATCTCACAGGGTAGTTAGAGCAGCAATAACATGCGCGAAAGCTACAATGAAACTCAGAAAAACAAGTTAGAGGAATAATAAATAATAAGCCAAAAAAAAGCAAAAAAAAAAAAAATGTTTGTCAAAAGACATTTGTTCAACACCTATTACCATGAAACAATCTGGCCTGTAACAACCCCTACAGGAATGTTTGGCTGCTATTTCACATTAGTTCTGAGGGAATGAATTAAATGCACAAACAGAGCATGTAAGCATTTTAAGGTCAGACAGCGTGATTTCATTGTCTGTGTTGCTCATTTCTTGAAAAGCTCAGACAATCTGGGACATATGTGTTTGTGATAAGTTAAAAGACTTGTTCTGATCTTTTTTTTTTCTTTGTTTCAAGAGTCATCCCCACTTTATGTTCAACCCTGTGGACACATCATCTGATTATGAACTATAATGTGTCTATCCGTGTGCTCTGATAATGTAAAGCAGCTGTTGAGGCAGAAAATCACAGTAATGAACCAACAGTGGGTTTTATCCCCTGACAGTCAGGGTTAACTGCTGTTCAGTAGGTCAGCATGGGAAGACTTGATGATGAGATGATTTTAATTTTTTTCCCCATTAGTGGTGGAATTTAACAAACTGCTTTTGCTCAAAGGCATTTTCTATTTCTATTACATGTTAGACAACACATTAACAGAAATATGCACCTCAAAAGAAATCCTTATATCTCTCACAAACAAGTTAGAGTAATTATCATGCTTTTACTTTTTTATAACTTAAAGAATAAAAAAGAAGATATCTTCTGAAATGCTTTATGTATTTACCTGCTTATAAATTTTTTGAATGAATAGTTTGCCGTTTTACATTAAAAAGTGTCCTGTTTTTAATTGACAAAATGAGCTTTTGCTCTCAGTAATTTTGCAGTTTACAGGATTTAATTAAGACAGTAGAAAAATAAAATAAACAAGTACAAAATTAAGACATTTTCCCAAAATTATGGCACATTTTACCATATGCAAAATAAAAGTTAATTTTATAGTCTGTTCATGAGTTGTTGTTTTTAATAAACAATTTAAACACATTAGAAATATTTTTCTGAACATGCTGCTCTTGTTCATTCAAACAACACATATTTTCCTCTTTATACATAAAAAGTTTTAATTACCCAACACTTCTTTGACGGAATTTTACAAATAATAATTTAGTATTCATTTATGTTTTAGTGCTCTTAATAACGTAAATCTAGGTTATACCGCTCTAGCTAGAATAATTAAAAATATTAGATTAAACAAACAAACAGAATCATAAGTTACTTGTTGAAGACCGGTGAAGATAGCTGAGCAAACCTTTACTTTTCATGTTTCAAGTCATGTGTAAATGTGTTTATTGAGCTGATTAACGGTTCAATCGTGGTCAAAGTGGACAATATCACAGGGGAACAGTCGTCATACAGAATCAAGCTTTTAAATCTTTATCCATCTAAAGTGAGAGGTTGGCTTACTGCTGTCACAAAGCGTTACCAATTCATCTGAGTGGTGTGAGCCAGCAGTTGAGGAGCTAAGCTGTATTTTTAAAGCAGAGCCCAGAGACAGCAGGGGGGCAATCAGGCTATTAGTGTGTGTCAGGCCTCTTCTTCATGGTGTGTGTGTGTGTGTATGCACTGGCCATGCTTGTTTATATCCCAATGTGTGTATGCATGACAGTGAACCTAACTGTTTTATATTGTATGACTGTATGTTTCCTCACACACTCTGCAGGCAGCCATGTCCTTAGCAAACTTGAGCCGTACATTTTTACCCGTACATCTACCGCCACTCTCTCCCAGCTGATGTTTTGCCAGCACGGTCATTGTATGAGCTGCAGCTACACACACACACACACACACACAGGCTTTTTTAATGAAAACTAAATAACCTGTTTCTTTCAGTCAAGCAGCTGTGTTTAATCTGAGGACAGGTGTTGAGTTAGCGTGTCAGCTCCCAACCTCTATTAGTGAGCTGATAGATGAATGACCTGAGAACACACACACACACACACACACAAACCCACACACACACACATACATAGACAGAGGTCAGGTTTGGCTTGCATGGCTATTCTCCTCTCACATTATTTTGCACATGAGGCCACATCACTGAGTAACAGTTAAAGTTTTATAGTTTTCAGAAAGTTAAAAACAAACTGGTAGCACAGGTTACACTTTTTTTATTTTAATAATATTTGTCTCAATAAAGCTGCATATTGCCTGCATCAAAAACTGGACAACATACTAAGGTTAACAATTAAAAAGGGATATCAAAACTGTATTTTGTGAAACTTTGCGCATGTGTTGTCTAAACGTTTGAGTTCCACAACGGTGAAGCACAGGAGAAAGTCAAGAAGTGCGGCCTGCTTGGATTACAGTAAATCATAGGTGCCAGGCCTTGGATTGGTCAATAAAATGCAGTAATTGGCCAATCGGATGGACCCTCAGAGCTCTTGATGCCAATACCTGTTTAGATGATTGTAGCCTAAATACTAAACAAAACAAGTGAGCTTCAGGATGACATAACACAAAGAGAGAAGTGAGGAAAATATGACTTTATCTCTATCTCAATCTAGTCACAGCAGAATTTAATGACTTCACGATATTTTTTTTAAATATGTAGATTTTTGTCAATGGACTACAAAATCACAAGAGTTTATGAAATGTACAGCACTTTTTCTCTGTTTAAAGAGTCTTTTTCCATTAAAGGGGCTATGTCATGTAAAATCTAATTTTTTGAGTTTTATATCATGTTATAATGTTATAATATTATCCTCTCATCAAAAACATGCCCAGAGTCTTACTTTGACTCATTCATGCATGTTTGAGAAATCCTGTGCTGTCCTGATGTAGCAGGCAGGGAAGCAAAAATGACTGGTTGGGACTAGAACCACATTTTGGAACCATCTCCACCTCTAGGCTGTGTCTCCAAGCACACAGAGCACACACACCCATCCCACACACCCCGCCCATGACTCCTGCAGGCTCTCGGCAGCAAAGCAAACAACTGGTGAAACTGAAAGTGAAACTGAAACTGTCTGCTGATCTCCTAACACTACTTCTCACTCAGTGAAGCCCTTTTCAGATTCAAAATACCTTTGAGGAAATTTATTTCAGATGCCAAGTAAACTGCATCATAGCACCCCCCCAGCTCGCGCAAACCTCCACCCCCCCACCCGTGTGCTGAAATGGGCGGGACAGAAGGGGAAGGTGGTTCTTAAAGAGACAGAGGCCAATTTCAAGGCGTTTTATTTTCTATTTAAACATAAAAACAGCATTTTAATAACAACTAAAGGTGACATAGATACTTTATTATGGTATAGTATTTAAATATATGCCTGAGAAACACATAATGCCTCTTCATTGTTTAATACCTGACATATCAGCTGTAGATTACTGGGCTAAGATCAGTATTAACATGATATAATTTATATAGAGCCCAGCGTTCTGCGGCTGTACCTAATGTAACATATATTCCCCAAACATATCAATTCTGTTTATGCAGCTATTTTTATACAATTACCTAAAAAATGTACAAGTTCAGATCTTTATATATAATATTTATATTAATAATCTGTAATTTGGGATGTTGATGAAAAAACTGAAAGAATGAAAGACATTTTACAAGCTCCAATATAATTTATTTTTGTGCATTTCCCATTGTATGAATTAAATAACACAAACATTCAGTTTATTAATAAAGGATTGTCTTATATAACACAGCTGGCGTTTGTCAGGAACAGTACTTTTGAGTGGGAAATAATAACCTATAATTTACACAGTGGATTATTTCCAGCAACCAGTCTGCTTTGTCTTGTTTCTAGGAGACAACGAGGGATCTACAGAGGCTGAGCATGAAGAGGAAGAAGAAACAAAGGGACTTCTGCACTCTTCTCATATTTACCCGCTGCCTGATAAGATACAGAAGGCAAGCAGTGATTTTTACAATAATACTACAGGGAAAAGTTGTTGAAATGGGTTTTTAACAATGCACTCAGCTGAGGACAGACTACATGTTACCTTTCAAAGCCATGCTAACACAACATATGCTTTCAGATCTACGTGTTTGTTGTTTTCACAACTCGGAAAATGAGAAGCGTCAAAAACACATTTGTTGTTTACTGCTGAGTGTTTTAACACTGCAACCATTTCATATGCTGCCGTAATCCATATGATCTGAATTAGAAATGGGACAGTGGCTCCTCTTAATCTTCCATCTGTTGGAAGATAAAGCACACAGAAGGTATCATGGCAACAATGGCGTGTTGCTTATAACGCTTGCCTGTGTCAGGTGGTAGTTGCGTGTTTCCATACGATATGCCATATGGTCTGTACATACATTTAAAAAAAAAATGCTTTTCCCTTTGAAAGAAAATAGTAGAAAATACCACTTACTGCAGCATATTCTCTGGCAAAGACATGCTCTCATATCTCTAAAGAACCAAGTTTCCCCCGAAACACACGTTTTATGTGTTATTTAACATAAAAACACAACCCCAGACACAGGAAGCAAAGTATTATACAAAGAACACTTTTTGGCCACTTCTTATACCCCGATCTTCTTTATACTCAATAAATGAAAGGGGAAAAGCATTTGCAGCTCTCCAATATTGGCAGGTTTGATTGATTTCTCCTGCCAGTTTTAATCCAGGCCAACTTTTCACGATTTGTATTTGCAATAGCAACATTTGTTTGTGTGAATAATCTCCTCCTGCACTGAAATGCAAAAAAAATGTAGCAGCTGCTGCCTAATGTGCCTCACTACGTCTTTAATTCTCAAAAAGCAGAGCGAGCATCATTATTTATATAAAGTTCTACAAATAAAGGTGCGACCTTTTATATTTCTTAAATGCAACTGCCTTTTTTGTTGTTTGGTTTAGGTTCCATTTGTGAAAAAAAAATCCCTGGCTGGTTAAAGGAAGCAATTTATTTTAGGGGAAGAAGAAAGAGGGAAGATTAAAAGAAGGACGTCCTGTCACCTTGAAGCCAGATGGTTTGTTACACAGAACCATCTGGGAAGCTGTTACTGTAAGCTTTTGGAAGAAAAGTTACGTGTTTTTGAAATGCTATTTAACATTTAAGCATGCAGGAATCAGTCTGCTCAATTTTGTGTTTTTCTGTAAGAAGAAATTACAGTTTAGACAGACCAAACTGGATCTGGTATGTCAGGATTTTGTTAAATTTAGAGTTAGTTGATCTTTAAAATGAATACTTTCATGAATAAAGCAGCTGTAAGGATGGTGGTTTGTCATGTTCTTGAGAATAAATGTATTGCATTAAATTTTGTTGAAATTTAATTGGCACACTTTTGGTCTCACAGAAAAAAAAACTCAATTTGAAATCAATAGTTTTAGCCTAAATTAACCTTGGATGTAATAAATCAGTGGGACTGGATTACATAATTCTGAAAGCTCAAGGCAGTAGGTTTACAAGACAGCATGAGACTGTTTTCTGTCTTTCATTGCTCAACATTGTTTTCCTGTTAGCTGTCCCAGTTCCTCTGTCTGGTGCTCTCTAGCAATGTCTAGAGTTTCTCATAGAGCCCAGTAGATGGCTGTGAACTAGAATCATACGACAGCAGCTGTTCCATCCAGGGCCCAGAGAAGCCGGCAGTGTTTCTGGGTGTTGTTAATACCTAACTTTGGCTTTGCATGGTAGAGTTTTAGCTTGCACATGCAGATGTAGTGATGGTTAGGTTAGGCTCAATGGTTTTCTAAAGTGTTCCTGAGCCCATGTGCTAATATCTGTTACAGAATGATGTGGGTTTATAATACCTGAGGGCATAGCCTTGCCACTTACCTGCAGAGATTTGTCCAGATTCTCTGAATCTTTTGATGATATTCTGGACTGTAGATGATGAAATTCATAAATTCTTTGCAACTGTTGGATTATTTGCTCATGCAGTTGTTCACAAAGACGTGAACCTCGCCCCATCCTTGCTTGTGAACGACTGAGCCTTTCAGGGATGCTCCCTTTATACCCAATCATGACACTCACCTGTTTACAATGAACCTGTTCACTTTCTGAACTTTCCCAGTCTTTTTTTTTTGTCCCTGTCCTAGCTTTTATGGAACATGTTGCAGGCGTCAAATTCAAAATAAGTGAACATTTGCAAAAAAAAAAAAGTCTATTTGTTTGAACATTAAATATCTTGTCTTTGTAGTGCATTCAATTGAATATAAGTTGAAAAGGATTTACAAATCCTCATATTCTGTTTTATTTATTTTACACAACAACCCAACTACATTAGAAATTGAGGTTGTAGAAAAAGAAAATCTGCTGTCCTTGAAAAGTCTTTGGAGACTCATCCTTACATGTAACTAAACACACTGAGTTTGTTCTGTCATCCATCCTTACATCTGTTTATCTCTCTGATTCTGCTGCAACATAGACTCAGTAGATTCAAAAAGGAATGCATTTTGTATTGATTCCTATGGTAATCATTTATCCCATGGATGTGTGTGTTTGTGCATTATGCTCCATTTTTAGAGTTTCTGTTTAAATTTAGTTTTAAAAGTATTTAGAGAGCAATGGGAGGCGTTTTTATAGCAAAAGATGAGAGACAAAGGAATAGACTAATTTTTAACCCATCTGGTTTCGTTTCAGGACCTCCCTCCTTCCTCATTAACCTCCCTCTGTCATGTCAGATTCCGGTGGATTCATAAAACAGAGGATGCTTTGGGTTTACTTCTCCATGCTGTGTACTTCAGCATTGTTTATTGGAGAAGGTTCAGGTGGCCGGGGTCGTGCCGAGAACACACAACAAAAAGGAAGTGTGCGTTACAAGCGCAGCTCTGTGGGCAGCGCCGTGCGCCCTGGTCAGTGTGGGAGGCAGAGAGGAGGTGGTGTACTAACAGGCCCATTTAAGTGCTGTTAATCCTGGTGGGCTGAGAGAGGGCTGGGGCTGAGGTTTAATGGTGGGCTGCTGTGAGGGAGTGCTGCGGTTACAAACACACACACACCGTGCCTTCCACCCACACACTCCAGCACTGGAGCACATGTATTTCCACTGAGCTCTCATTTTAGCAGGTTGGTTATAGTGACTATAAACCAACAAGGCTACAGCTCAACACACACACTCACCTCTCTATACTTGTGCGGATCTTGCATTGACTTCCTTTAATTTCTACAGCCTAACTCTAATCTAATTTTAAGTAATAAAATACACACACACAGGGCACCAATGATGTGAGAAATCTTGACGCTCCAGCCATAAGAATGGCAGAACTGCCTTAAACTGGAATGTTTCTGCAAATGTAGCAATATTTAAAATTCAGCTCAAATGTGCTGAGAGTGCACACCACTTTTCAGTTGTGTCTACATGAGAACACGGCATTCTTCCTCTCAGTGTGTCACATTGGGTTTCTCCAGCTGGAAAAAAGCAATTATTATCAATTGTTCTTTATCATGGTTAAAACCAACATTTTCAATCAAACTGCCATTCATGGAGCAAAAACAATAAACTAAATTCTGTTTAAAAAAAACTATTGTGTCTGTAAATAAAAAATAAATCAAATGTAACCTTTTTGCTGATGACTTTCGTTATGTGCTGAAGTGACATTGCACTAGCATAGGCTTTTCCTCTTTACAACCACCACAGGGTTTTGTACGAGTTGTCGGAGTGACATTGCCCTTTTACCCTGGCACAGTAGTCTAGACCAAAATTGGCCCAAGGGTTAGTTATTTTCAGTGGTAGCATCCAGGAAAGTACACCATAGTCTTTTTGTGCAGCTGTCGAGCACCTCTTGTTCTCCACGAGGTGTTGATGGCACCTATTCTCTCCTAAAGTGCGACAGCCTCATGGGACCTCAAACACATAGTGTAACAGAACGAGACGTTCACCTCAGAAATGAAGCACAAGGTGAACGAGACAGGGAGGAAGCAATAAACACAATTAGAGGGCGGAGAGATAATTCTTTGAGTTAATGTCTGAAGTATCTGTGAAGCGCAACGAAACACAACGTAACGGGACAAGACGTTCACTTTTAGAGACGATTAGATGAACAAAAAGCCAAGAGAAAATGTTTAAAATGAGAAGGTGTCCTCCTGTTTGATGGGAATTAAGTGTTTCTTTTGAAAGGCTACCTGAATCACTTGATGCTCACCTTTTAGCTTTACCTTGAGAAATAATGGAGTTGTAGCTGTTTTGGTTAAACCTTAAAACTAAGCCATGTTGAATTGGATTGACTTCTAAAGTTATTCATTTGGATATATACTGTATGTAGAATGATTACTTTTGATTAATTTCATTAAAATGTGTCTGCTTGTTCATTGTAGTAACCCTGGGGTTGATTTAAAAAAATAATCCATTTTGGGTGTACGGTCAATGACAATTTTCTAAAAGTTCCATAAAATCCATCCAGTAGTTCATGAAATATTTTGTTGACAATAGATGCCTCCAAATAGTTCATGGCAAGATTTTAAAGCTTGTTAGCATTCAGAATATGAGTTAGGGAGCAATCAGAGCTTCACCATGTTAATGGTCATTAGTAACCAGTCCGGGTCCTTGAAGGCCACCATCCTTCATGTTTTAGAGGTTTCTCCAACTGACCTGATTTAATTGAATGGGGGATTAACAGGCTCTTGCAGAACTTGAAGAAAAAAATTGAGTTTTAGACATTTTTGGGCTGTAAAGTTTAGTTCATTTTGAAAGTTAATTGTTTTTTTCTAAATCACCAAATACATTTTTATGTCATTTTATTAATTTATCTTATCTAATCAGTTGGTTTGTTGTTTTGGAAAAACAAATATGTAAAAAACTACTGCATATAGTCAGATCTACACATACAGTATCTTTATATAAAAATTAAAGTAACAGCTGAGCTCCAGGCAGAGCGTGCAGAGGCTCTCAAACACAAGTGTGGATGTTCTTCATGTCTCGTGTAAATGTTACAAAGCTCTGACAGCTCATGTTCTCAGGGTTACTTGTACGCGTCTAAAGTCTTCTCGCACCTCTCAGCTGGTCCCACTGGATCAACTTTAATCCCTGCTTCTGCTTCTGTACATATTTCATTCATTTACCACTAATCCATATCAGGCTCAGCATCAGAGATGTGTGACTTGACATGACAATAGTGAAAAAGCTACACATCATGATAGAACTTCTATCGTGTTTTATTGAACAACAGGTTGTTCTTTTTCTAGAAGTGTTGTTCTAATCTGTCCACACATTATCACCCAGGCTATGAGTTTTTTTTTTTGGTTTCTTATATTGGTTTTTCAAGTGTGTTTGCTCAATTACATTTGCTTTTCTCCTTCTTCGATCCTTTAATTTTTAATGTGAGGATAACAAAGTCTTAAATATAACACAAGAGGAGACACAAACCTGCTGTTCTTGTAAACTACACCGTGGTATCTGTTTCTCATTCCTTCCTTTTTTAACTATCTTCTCCTTTTCTCACCTTCCACGAAGTTCTCCTCTCTTTAAATTATAAATATTTTTAGACAAGAACGATTCCTCCCTTTTCTCTAAAACCTCCTCCTCAGTATTGCCTCATGGGCCAGATAATAATGTCAGCCTGTGTGTTGTCCGTCGTCCTAATCATCATGTCTCAGGCACAATATATTGTTTCCCATACTTCTTCCTCCTCCTTTTGTGCTTTTGTTTCGGCTGTTTTTTCCTGTTTTCCACAATGAACCTGAAAGAAGATGATGAGTCAGGAGGAGAAATGAGGTTTTGTGGGCTGAACGCTGAGCTGCTGTAATGATTTAGAGATTTCTTTGGTATAATATTGTCGCAGGTGTTGTCTGAGTTCTGTTAATACGGACTGACAGAATTGCATGATAGCTCATAGGCCACTGAAAGGTCACAGTGTGTTTTCTAAAACATTTGCTAAGCCTGTCAGAATAACTATTCCGTTTGGATTATTTGCTGCCATTATCCAGTGACCCCCCCCTGAGGTAATACTGAGAAAGAGGATTAGGAAACAAAAACAAATACCAGTCTGATAATATCTTTAAGCAGTAAATAAGTGACAGAATAAGAAATAAAAAAGGAGACAGGCACGGGAACATGATCCAAGATAGAAAAAATGTTATTTATCTGTCATAGAAAAGTGACTTGTTTGCTTCATTCTTTAAATTTAACCTTTATGTTATTAATTTTAAAGGGTTTTATTGGATCAGTGGATAATTTAATCAGATGAAAAATATATCAGGCATTGCTTTCAAACTAGAATATTTAAATTTAACACAGGCTGTGAGCCAAGAAATGGGATTTGGTGCTCTAAGCAACTATTTATTTACAATATATATATTTTAACGAGAGCAATTTAGTCATGACAAATTGTGAAGTTTGTTACAGTTGGTGTAAAGGTAACTGAGGAGATCAGCTTGCAAACAAGTAACCATTGTTGAATATTTTAGATGTATTATGCTTTAATTTAAAATAAATTTATCACCTGTAAACAGTTTTGTCATTTAGACAACTTAGAATCTTTCTCAACTATCGAGCACAAATGTTCATCTGTGGTAATCACTGTGGTTCAAAATGAGTTTGTTAGCCTATTACAAATCCTCCACTGTGTTAAATGTAATAAAAGAGCTGACTCAAGTTAAGAAAATACTTTTATTTAATTGCCTAGCAGAGCTTAAAGGTATACATATTGCCCACTGCCCTTCCTACCATGGTATCTATTAAAATAGGTTGTTTTCAGGGTAGCTCGTCATTTATCATGGTTCTTTTTTAACACTACTTCTCTTTACTGCCTACAGTTTTTATCACCTGAGTGTAAATGTTTCATGTCCATACAACTAGTCCTGGCACTCTTTTTAGTTGTCTGGAAAAAAGAAAATCATTCTTGGAAACTTGAGTTGCCAAAGTGCTTGAGACTCAATATTGCATGAAAATAGGGTTTTCTCGTGAATATTGATTTATTGCAACAAGCTCAGTGACAGGACAGCCTTTCTCGAATCTTTTTTTTTTTTTAATGTCAAACATATTCGTGAACTTAATAAATTCAAGAGTTAAACACCTCAGGGTTCATGCATGTTTTCTCTTGCTCCAAAAGGTTAAACAAGGTTTCTCTTCCCCCGTCATCTCATTTTATAGGATGTTTTGAACTGCAGACAAAAAGAAAGCAAATACTGAGTAAACAGGTGAGCAGACAGACAAACACAAACAGCTGAGATAATGTTACCTCCCCGTGGCTCTCGCCTTGCTGAGCCGTGCCGTGCCATGCCGTGTGTTGTCATGCACGGTCTAGTGAGACCAACGGAAGCACATGTGTTGTCTGCTCACTCTGATTAATGTAACAGACTACAATCCCCCGTCTCTTCGGCCTTTTCTTTCTTTCTCACGGTGGTCATGCTGTTTTGTCTTCATGTCTTCAGTCTGGACTTTGTCTGGCATTTAAAACCCAAGTTTTGGAAGGAAAGTCCATAAACTTTCTGCTGTTGTGATCTCATAGAGCTGACACAGTGACTAAGTGTAGAGGTTCACTTTCAGATGGGTGATAAGAGCTTTGATACTTGGTTCCTTATTTAAAGTGATGGTTTCCTTCCAGTCAAGAAAAACATTTGTTTTATTAGAGAGATAAACTCTTCTCTTGATGCTTATCATTGCTTCTGTCTGGTTCATTGCCGGGTGATGATGAGTAGATCCCATTCACACACTGTGCTGGTCTGTCTGAATCAAACACAAAAAGGAGTCTGAGTTGCATTATTTAAAGTGACAACTTTACTCTGCAACATTTTATTATTTAAAAATAATAAAATAAATTAGAAATACCCCCTCCCTTTCCTCCTGTAATGATCAGACGCACCCCGCAGTTTGAGAATTACCATCACCTTTACATTTCAATTATAATTAGGCTAAGCAGCAACTTTTACATTGGTAATTTATTTTGATTTAAATCAATGGGAATCCATGTTTAAAAGCAACAAACTCTACATAAAAATAACCAATTATGTCAAATTATGCTTCAGAACCTTGAGACTGGAACAACAGGCTTTTATGCTGTCCTGTAAATGCTTTGTGATTTATATATCACTAAGCTAATGGTGCTAAATGGGGGTGTCCACATATCAGTTTTTCTCAAACTGAGTACGAGTACTTTAATCTGGGTGCTCGTTAGAGATATAACATTGCACAATGATTATAAAAACACATTTAATTAATCAGATACGTACTGTACTGCACCAGAGCAGCAGACCAGAGGCAGGTTCAAAGGTAAACACAGAACTAAATAAGCATGTCAGATAATTATTTAGGTGTCTCTTATTGCAAAACAACTTCAGAATTGGCATGCTAACATGTAACATTTATATTATTTTACTCCTGAAAACAGCAAGCTGAATGTGACATCATGTAATCTTCTGTGCATGCAGGTAGCATCTGTGTCATAAAGCACTGGAGTCTAATAGAGGTCATATTTAAAATATAATGTGAATGTCCATGAAAAGGTATTGGGGCATTTTGAACAAATACAAGTACTTGTTAAAATGCTGGTATTGGGACACCACTGATGCTAACTTTAAAGAAAATATGTTATGTAGAAAAACAGAAAAGGGATTCATTGATGTAACTTAAAGGTCCAGCACTGTGACGATGTGTTCGATACTGGTGCGACGTCGATGAGAAGTTTGGAGGTGGTGAGGTGCACGATCCGTGTGCGACAACTTTGTTTGTTGGACGCCATCAAGGTTTGTGTATTTTAAGAAACTAGACTAAAGACTGAATTAATAAATGCCTAAAAGGGCTTAAACCATACTCCTGTGTCGTGTTTCCCTGTTCTTATATTGCTGTCTTGTGAGCTGGGCCGTAACAAGCACACACAGAAGAAAACACACAAGGCTGGACCTCAGCTTACTGCCTGCTCCTCCAGCTAGTTGTTTGTTGTTATGCGTGCTATGGTGTTCCATTCCGTGCTGTCCGTTGCTCTGTGTTTTTATGTGATGTGATGCGTGGCCAAGTGCCGATAGAAGCAGCCATAGGTGATTCTTTCCCTGCCACTGCCCTTTCCCTGCTTCCACGCAAGCAAGTGAAGTGTGCTGACAGAACAGTGGAAGGAAAAGGCAAAGAAAGAGAAATAATGCAAACATAGCGGGCAAATTCTACTTTTGTTTTTTTTGTTTGTTTTTTTTACAATTCCACTGGCTACTTGTTCCTTTTCTACATTTCAGACTCCTATTCTCACTAGGTCTGCCCTGATTTGTTTGTTTGTGTGTTGCTGATCATTCAGCATTTGTTGTTGGTAAACTTCCATCTTTAAACATGTGTCTTTTCCATTTGCACTTCCATTCATCCCTTGTGGCTTTTACTTTACTTTACATTTTCCCCCTTTCACAGAGGTCGCATGCACCCAGAGGTATACACACTTAGAGACACTTTTATTTACACAGACACGCACACCATAGTTGGCCAAGGAAGTTACATTCATACGTATATGTGTGTACTCATGAACACACACACGCTCTCGTCACATGATGTGTGTAATGCCACAGGGTCCAGATGAGTGGAATCTCAGCATTAGGGCTCGCCTCACTGAGCACCATGGGGGGTTTTATCGTCGTAAAATGCAACAAAGCCATAGTCACGAAGTGCTGTCCTGTGCACAAACACAATCTGAAGAGTATTTATATATACATTTATATATATTTATATGTGTGTGTGTGAGTGTATACTTTTTGTCCACATGCACTTTTTAACAGAAGCTTCAGAAGCACTCACATACTTGTTGACAATGCAACAGCAGAAACAATTTATTTCAGAAAATTAGGAATAAAAACATGGATTAGTTCCTTTAACTACTTAATCCCTTCTTAAATGCTTGCGTGATGCACCATGTCTGTGATTTCACATGCAGAGACGGAGGCAGGACGAAGTGCCAGATTAGCAGATGAAAAGAACAAAGCATTTGTTAGATTAAAGAAAACAAAGAGAACTGAATGAAAAGGAGTTTAAAAAAGATGTAAGTACGATGCGAGGCAGCACTACTGCCTTTTTTTTTCAACGTCAAATCCACAAATACATCATTGTATCACTTGATTAGACCCTAATACCTCTAATCCTTCAGTCAACCCCTCAAAACTGCTTAAGTGCCTTGTACCCCCTTCAGAACATCTCTAAACAGATTTCATCGTTCACCTCTGTTTCTTCTCTAACTCTGTTTCTTATTGATTTTCTAACCAGCCTACCAACAAAATTACATAAGTGTTCAAGTTGTTCAGGCACCAAAGATTAGAGAAGGCACTTATTGTCTGTCATGATCTGATTTGGCTTTCTGCAGACTACACTCTGAAATACTTTCAAACCAATGTAATGATACGAACAGTTATTTATTTTCAGATTTTGAACAGATGGATATTGACAATACTTAGCTTCATCTGCTTTTCAGCACCAGAAAACTGTGGTACGAAAGAGATCTATTCAAGCCAACCAACCTTGTACAAGCCTACATTTATAATTGATGTTTCTTTCTTGTCTAAAAGCAAAACTGCATTGCCTGTTAGTTACAGACATGATGTTTGTCACGTGAATGAATCACAATGTGGAAAGTGACTGATTGCTGTGTGATTTATGATCTGTTTTCTTCTTTTTTTTGTGGATGCTGATGCACTTTACATGAACAATTGTGGATCTGGAATTAGCGAAGAAGTGAAATATCTTGTAGTGCTTAACAAAATTAGCATATTTTATACTATAATAATAAAATGTTAACCTATTGTTTGTCTTATAACAACAAAAAATAAATAAAAATAGGGCCTCATGTATGAAAACACGTATCTAAAACAATCTTTACATCAAACCTTGTTTTATTAGATTTATTACAGTAACATCTATCACTCTGAAAAGCTTCCCTCAACTTCTTTGATAATTTTTTAAACAATTTAAGTTTCTCCAGGATCAGTGGCAGTAACAGACTGATATCATGATGTTTGTCTGTCATTTTAAACTTTAGAGTTTCCAGTAACTCAGAGCAGAAGTAGAGATCCCACAGTGTGTGTACTTCATGTGTAGGAGGCTCACTGCTCATTAGATCAATATTGGTCACTGAGTGCATGTTTGGGTGTGGGCGCTGGGAGTGTAGTGTGTGTTCCATTTATGTTGTGTGTCTGTTTATGTGTGTGTCTGTCTGGTGTCTGAATGTATGTGCGTGCAGCCAGAGAGGATCTGTGTTCGTGACAGTGACCCACTTCTGGTGATTTCGATGAGCCAGATGGGTCACGGCAGCTGGAGCTGAGGAGGCGGAGGTGGACGGGGGAAAAGAGCAGGATGATGAGGAGGAGAGAGGGAAGAGGCATTTGCTTCGGAGGAGGGGGTTTCAGGGGGAAGGAGAGGAAGACAAAGAGGAGGAAATGTGATGCTAGGAGGAAACTGAGCATCAGGGAAACAATAAAGGAGGAAAGAAGCAGATGGGGAGTTGGTGCAAAAGAAGAGAAATTGTCCAAGTGTGAAAATTATTTTTCTTTTTTTCTTTTTAAAGTTATATATTAACATGGCAATCTGTCTTTACCTGTATTAAATAAAACAATGATTGCATACACTTAAACATGTACAGTTAAAAATCAAAACATAAATTAATTATGTTCCTCATCCTATTAAGACGTCACCCATTCCTGCCCCCACCTCTTCTTTCCCCCTCTCCTCCTAAATGTTTCAGGCAAAAGGTAATAGCCGCCATGTTTAATTGATGAAGCACAGACGGATTGGGGCGATAATGGGGACAGTTGAGGGATTTCAAGAACACAGTCACACAAACCCATCCTGTTTTTGTGCTGAATAGTGATGGATATAAAGACCTTAATGATTTAGTGCTCTGGTTTATAAGAGCTGAATGAGACCTACAGTATAAGGTTAATCTAACACAACAAAAGAGCTTACATTACTCTTGTTCTGGCTCCCTGTGCATTTAAAGAGTCATTTTAAAATTTTGGTTTTAACCTTTAGGGCACTCCTTCCAAATATTTATTGGACCTTCTGAAGCCTCTCTTTCTATCCAGGACTTTAAGATGAGTTGTATTGGGGCTCAAACTAATGGTGGTATGACTGCAGAATAAGCGTGTTGGGGGTCACCCAGTGGGACTGAACTCAATTATAGAAGACCATAAGCCACTGGCAGGACAAACATTTTGCTCTCATGATGTATATTATAAATATGATTTATTGTGTGTTTAAAAAAAAAGTAGTGTCCTCCTGAGATTTTTATCTTTGGGAACATACTGTATTTATTTGAGCTAATTTGTCGTTGTATGTTTTTTCTTGATCCCATGTGGGAGTTTTTAAATCCATGTTTTGCGATCTTTGGGGTCATGTGTTTTTTCTTTTTTTCTTCTGCCTCTTCTTTTTCTGTTTCTCTGAGATTGTAAAGTGTTCTTGTGACTGTGCGTTGAATAGTTCAAGTTTGTGAAAAGCATCTGTGTGTGTGTGTGTGTGTGTGTGTGTGACAAGCCTCAGCCTTGGCACGGTTCTGCTCTCAGTTCACTTGAACAGAGCGTATTGGCCCCTTGTTGTCTGTTTTCATGACTACATCACTTGTATAAACATCTTTGCCACCACACCCTTCTTGTCAAACACACACATGCGTGCACACACAAACTGACATGCATAAACATTTTGGACACACACACACACAAACACTCAGCAGATTTCTCTGCAGCTCTGCCTGCAGGAACCAAAAGGACATCTGCACAGTAAAAAAAAAGAAACCCCTGAGTCTCAGTCCCAAATATTCCTCACTCTTTCATGCACTTAGCCTCTGTGGCTTTCCTTTTTTCACTCACGCAAATCTGCACACGCACTTACAAGTAGATAATAATATATTTTGCTGTGCAACACAATTTAATAAGTTCTCATGTCGCAATGCTTCTTCGCATTAAGCTCAAAGATCTGTCCTCCTTTTTGTGTTTTCACAAGTTTCAAAACATTGAAGAGGATGATAACAGAAAAAGAGCCAATTGGATCTCCCACACATTGGACTTTAAAATATTTGTGAACCCTTTAAAGGTTTTTCTGGCTTAATAAGTTGTGGAAACTTTTGTTTTGTAACAAAAATGACAGAAACATTGTCCAAACTTCATATTTGTAAGTTACATTAAACACAGTGATTAGAAGATGTCAAATGATTTGGACTCCCTTTTGGCTAAGCATTGATGTTTTTAAATCCAAATCATATGTAAATATAATATTCTTATTTTCAGATGTAATACATTAGGCATTGAAGCCGGCCCATGTGTCTGGGGAGAGGGAAGTCTGGGTCTCTCTGCTTAAGGTGCTGCCCCCGCGACCTGACCCCGGATAAGCAGAATAAAAAAGACAGACGGACGGACGGCATTGAAGCATAGAGTCTAACCTTTTTCTTTTTTAGTATTTATTCTTCAATCTTATTTGATTTAAGATAACCTTCCATCCATACCATCAGCCAACACTTTCATTTTCTACAACACTAACAATTGCAACACACAGTTAAAATGTATTCAGACTAAATGACTAAAGATTATTGTTAAAATCCTGTTCTTAACAAATGTTTATATAAAGTGGGGATTGTGCAGAGTATGTATCAGTAGTAAGTGTCTTATCTGTGTTGGACAGTGGTCCAAATGATCTTAGTAAGGAAATAGGAAGAGTATAAGCTACAGATCTTCATCATCTAAACAAACTAAAAATTAAACCTTTCCTAGCAGTAAATTAAAAGTGTTTTGATACCTTGTCACTTTGTATGAGACAGTTGTTTGGGCTGTCACTATATTCTCAACCCAATGTGGTCCAAAGTGCTACAAGCATGGTTGCTAAGTGTCAGATCTCCACCAGTATCATCGCTGACTCACAGCTCTCCTGTTCAAATCCCAAGACACTAATTATAGACAAGTGAAGTAAAGATGTGTTTTTCAGAGGAGAGAGAAGGATCATCTGTTTGAGCCAAAATTATACAGGGTCTGAATTAGACAGCCATAATAACTCCTGGTGTACTCAGCTGATTAGCAGTGAGGTATTTTTAGCAACACACTTCTTGTTTGGTTGAGAAAAATACTGACAAAGAAAACAACTGTCAGGGCACAATGACCAGGTGAAAAAATACTTCATGTTTGCTTAACCAGCTAAAAATAAATAGTGATTGTTGGCAAAAAACATGGGCAACTGCACTAGAGTTAGCCTGACTAACATTTCTTTCTAATTCTTCGAGCTGAGCTCACTCTGATTGCTGTGCACCACAGGTAAGATACTGATTGCTAATAACCTCTCCACACAACCTCATCAAAAAAAATGTTCTCCCTAAACCAGCACAGGAGGACCTGAAGTTAGAACATCATGTGAGATAATTAACCATGTTAAAGGTGAAAGGTACCCAGCTAACATTTCAGTGTTAAATTAATACTATTGGTGTTGATTTAACACTGTTAAATATTGCAGACATTTAATATTTGATCCTTTTTCTTTATTTAATGAAAGGCTTGGTGTTGTGTTTTCATTCCAGTGGTTCTTCTTTTTCTACAGAACTGTTAAAATTAGGTTTTAACTTTTGTTTTAAAGCTCAAAAATCTACAAAAGACTCTTAAACTTTCAGAGTTTATTAATGCACATTGTACAGTCTGATATGTGCTGAACTGAATGAGAAACAGTGACGAAACCCTTCAATATTTTATGGTTTTAACCTGAAACAATGACATGAATAATATAATTGTGTTAACACTGGTATTGTAATTGGAGTATTTACTTACCAGTAATTTTCAGCTCAGCATTATTTTATTTATTTTGATTGTCACCTTTAGCACAACTATTATCCTAATCCTATGACTTTTTTTGTTGCTCAATTCTTCCTTCTGTCTTTATGTCAGCCCTGGCTGCTAAAAGACAGATTCCTGCTGTCTTGAAGACACGAGGCAGACATATTCTGCATTTTCACCTGACATGGACAGACAAGATGCTAACGTGGAGTGTGACGGAGTTTTATTAGGCAGGGAAAGAAGTTAAATGTTAATCTGGTAGAGAGACGGAGACAGGCAGAGACCTCATTGTGTCACCTGTCACTCATTTGTCATGTTTTAAGTATTTCCAAATGATGCAATGTGTTTTGTTTGTCCATTTAGACACATCAACTTCCATAACCTCAGCTTTTTTAACCATAAAATGCCACAAAATGTCAGTTTTGATTTAATATAGTAAAAAGTAAAGGTTGTGGTTTTAAGAGGCTTTAGAAAAATAAAATCTTTAAATTATAAAATCACCAAGGTGTCAATAAACTTCATATGTTCACTAGATTTTCTAACTTTTACGATAAAAATCTTTGATGGCAAAATGTGCGCCCATTGAAACCAACATCTTTAGATGAAATTTTCTGTTCGCTTTTGTCTTCTTAAGCATTCCAGCTTTATCTGGAAGCTTATTTCAGTCTGTTTACATCATGTGGCTGTCTGCTTGGAGCGTTCCGATATTGGAGCTGTCAACAGATCATCCAAATAGCAGCTGCCTCTGTGCCACATATAAACATCAAGATGAAAGCTTGAGAGATAAGATCTTTTTCTCTCATAAGCCTGAAAGATGTGACAGTCCCTTGGAGAGATTATATATTGACACGCACAGGCGAGGGAAAAATCATTTGGGAGAGAACAGACAGTGTGAAAGACAATATGAAGTAAGGATTGGGGGATTTGTGGTCCTCTGCTTTAAACTGCTGACAGATCCATTAAGTAAATGTTTTCAACAACAAGCAGATGGAACCCATTTTTATGGATAGGAGGACTTGTGGACATAAAACTGAATATTTGTGTAGACTTTTTTTAATGCTTCAATTTTAATCATTTCAAACTATTAGTAAATGTAAACAATTTTTAGTCCTAATCACAGATTCATTACTTGGAGAGTAAAACATGTGATATATTGTTTTTTTATTATGCGTGGATTTCTGAAATGTATTATTCAGTTCAACATAATTGCTTCTCTAAAGATAATTAAAGCACCATTTATGGTTTATTTACACTTTTGTTTTATTTTTCGTTGTTCTATATTTCAAACAATCATTTTTTCAATGGACCTATTTTAATTAGATTAAACATTGCACATTTAGTTTTATTTATATAGTTCGGTCATCAGCGTTTTTAATTTCTAAACTGAGCAAAGTTGGGTTTGGCTGAAACAAAAAAGCTATAAAGTGCTGTTTGCTTTTACATATATGCATATTTTATGTAAAAATAAAAGTAACTGTTGCCTAATGATGTTATTGTAAATTTTAGTATACTCTGTGAACATTTCCTATGTTTTCTCCTTAGATGGCTCGCAGTCAGCTCATGTGTTCTTTCTGTGGTGTGAACTACCTCACTTTCTACGAGTTTCATCAGCTTCACACTCAGCTGGCTCAGTTAGAAGCCGAGCTCCAGGAACTAAGACGGAACGCCCAGAAAGCAAAGGCCCGGTGCGAGGAGCTGGAGCTGAGCAGGCTGGAGTGGGAGAGGGAGCTTCACCTGCACGTGCAGAGACGAGCGGAAACCAGAGAGCAAAACATCAGAGAAGAGCTGGAAGAAAAGAGGCGAGAAGCAACAAGAGCGCTCAGAAAGGAGTTTGAGGCAAAGCGTGAGAGTAAGACGAAAGAGATGGAAGAGGAGTATCAGAAAATGTGGAACGAGAGAGAGAAACAGCTTAAAGAGGAGCTGGGAGAGTTGGGGATGAAGAAGCTGAGAGAGCAAAGAGACGACTTGGAGAAGAGAGCTGAAGAGAGAGAGAAAGTTCTGAGTGATGAACTTCAAAAGGCCAGTAAAAATTCAGAAGACCTGAGAAAAAACCTCCAACAGCTTGAAGAGAGGTGAGTTTTCTTGGCATTTGTATTTTATATACCTTTACTGAAAAGTTTGTTAATGCCAGGCTTTCTTTGGATCATTACAGGATATTTGGTATTTAAGCTGTTATGAGTTAACTTCTTGCCTTCAGTTGTTAATTTGTAACTATCACATTAATTAATAGAAAAAAAAATATTGTGTTTGATTTACTTGTAATTTGGCTGTAAAATACAACATCCCAGCTTTGAGACAAGGATCAATTTCTAGCATTAGCTATAATATCTACATCCATGTTTAGCTTTTTTTGTTTTGCACAGTTGGTAGAGCTGTTGCCTCTCAGCAAGAAAGCTTGACAGATTTAATTCCAGCAAATATATATATATATATATAATATACTGTACATGTTCAGTCCTCGTTCAGTTTAGAGCATTGTTGTTTGCCATCTCTTCTTATAAAACAAGATAACCTGAGTGTTCTATGCAGAATGAGACTTCCTAGTCTATAAAGAATGTAATAAAATGAAAAGATTATTATTTTTCTCAAACAGGGCATATACAATAGCCTAAAGAGTTTTTATTGTCCAGTCAAGACATATTTATTACATAAATCTATAAGAATCTGTGAATCCAGCCTGGCCATAACATTTACGGTAATTTGTTTTGAATGAAGCAGCTAAACAAGTAGTATAATAAAAACACACTGAGATTCATGTTTGTGATTAATTTGTGGCCTGTGACTGTAAAAGTGTGTTGTTTAAAGCATAATTGCCAGAACAAAATACTGTAAAGAAGGTGAAGGTCTCCATTTACTGGTCTGCCAACATTCTGCTCCTCACCTGTGGTCATGACGTATGGATCCGGACACAGAAATCGAGACCCTGGATAAAAGCATCTGAAATGAGCTTCCTCGGTTGAGTGTCTGGCTCAGTCTTACAGCTAAGGTGAGGAGCTCCATCATCTGGGGTGAGCTCAGAGTAGAGCCACTGCTCTTTTGCTTCAAAAACCGGTCGGCTGAGGTGGTTTGGGCATCTGATTAGAATGCCTTCTAGATGCTGCCTTTTAAAGGTTTTCCAGGAACATTCCACTTGACGGTAACCCCGGGGCAGATCCAGAACTTGATGGAAAGATTAAATATCCTTTCTTGCATGGGAAAACTTTGGGTTCCTCCCAGGAGGGAGTTTAAGAGTGTCGATGGGGAGACAAATGTCTGGGTTTTCCTCCTAGACTCGATTCCAAACATGCACAAGAAAATGGATGGAGGGACGGAAGGATGGATGGACATACGTTAAATGCATTTTTAAGACCCTCAAGTCCTCAAGCCTGTTTTAAAGCACATTTCACTTGAAATGGTAGGACTAGTTTTGTATTAAACACAGCTGCATTCCACTTCTGCAGCTGTGCAAACTGGTTGTTCTGCAAAGGCAGAACTTACTTTAAGTGGAATGTAGCTTTTTGTGTCAACCTGAGCCTGCCCTACTCTGTCATGTCAGAATGTCTGCTGTGAAATGAGTCGTTAACCAGGGTTGTTATTCTAGCAGTGAACCTGCAAAATCAGACAGAAATGACACAAGGTTTTATATTTTTAAACCAAGTTGAACAGTGAGTCTCTTCTTGCTGAATCTTGAGAGTTGAATCAAAAACAACCGGACTTATATGGTCTTAAAAATGCTTGTTCTGTCATTATTTTATGCAGCTTTTTAATTATGAACTGAAATGTACAGGTTCTATGTGTATAAATAGTTTTAACTATTCATGTGACTTGTTGCAAATCATTGTCCCTCCCCCTCTCTCTCTCAATGGATGTTAAGTGTTCTTTTCCACTCAATCTGCATATGAAGTGTTTTAGTCCCATACATAAAAGACAAATGGTTATATGTACCCATATCCAAAACATCAAAACAGGTGTTGGAGATTATTTCAGCTTTGAAGTGTTAGTGATCAAATTGCAGGTGTCGGTAAACAAACAGCCATTAAAGACAACGTGGCGTTTCTTGGAAAAATGTTGGAAATGTTCCCATGCCGTGACTCATTTCAGTTCTATGAATGGTCCGAGTCATCCAAGCCTTTTGTTGAAACACCAAACAGTGACGTGTTTCCAGAGGTCTTGTCATACACGTGAACGCATCCACACCTGCGGAGAGAAAAGTTCAGTGAAACACAGAAATTTAGAGAATGTTGTAGGTTTCATAAAAAGAAAAAGAGCTGCTTATTAGTTCTTTAATGAGGTGTTTCTGGGGAAAACAATGTGGGTGTTTCTCAACCGTTAGACCTGGTTTGCTGTAATCACATCGGTTTCCCCAACCCTTGCCCTTAACTATGTGTTATTTCCAGAATACCACACCCAACTGTTGAGTAATACTGATTTGTTAAGGAACTCTGTTTTTGGCTTAGCTGTGCCCACTGACATTCTCTTTAGTCCTCAAACACAAAACAAGCTAAGCCATAAATGTGTCCTATAAGAGTCTTTACTGGATATTTACATGCCATTTTATAAACTTTAACCTTTTTTTGTACATGGATTTATTCAAATTCTGACATTTAGTAGTAGTAGTGTTATACCATCTAATAAGAAAAATGAGTGGATTACACTAGTGTTTTACATCTTAACATCAGTAGATATGCTCACGTCTTATTATAGCTCAATCACAGTACCAAAAACCAACACTAATTTGTACAAAAGTGTTTAACACTTAAAACATTTAAAATAGCTAAAAACATGAGGGAAAGTGAATCTAATTGGAAGCTTGATCCCCGAGTGCCTCAGTCAATCTGTCTAAGTAAATTAAGGCAAAGTAGTGAGCTTGACATTTCCCAAGAAGTGCTTATCTGTGTGAGAGTATGTGTAATAAGGAAACATACTTAATGAGAAAGGCTGTCACTCAGCAGAAACTAGATGGGTAAAAATAGCAATATACACATAAATGTTTATTTTCTAACAAAACACATAAATGATATTGAAATGGATTGGATTATTGACTTCACATGAGTAGATTATATGTGGGTTAGCCACTTAGTAGTCATTCCTAACACATACTCAAATCTCTACCAGAACTTGCAAGAGTTTATAGGCTCGCACCCAATATTTTTCCTCACAGGATTTAATCTAAACCTAAGCATCTATAACGCTCAATATAAGACATAAAACATATGATTAAAGCATATAATTTCTAATTATAAAATGATGTTTGAAATACTAGCCTTAATTTATACATGCTTTAGGTGTGCAGCTGAAACAACTGCCCATATATCTAAAGGTGTCCAAAATATAAATTTTATGTTTTGGTGCAAAATTAGGTGCTTATACAGAAATGTGAGATGACCAAATATTTCCCTTCTTTTCAAAAAGTTGGAATTAAGGCAATATAGTTGCTAAAATTTAAAACCTGTGGAAACCATGACAAAAAAAAAGTCTCATCAAAAGAGACCATAGAAATCCAAATTGATGGGTAAAAGCATATAGTACGATTTGGTGAGTTTTGGACATTTAGCTTTTATTGCATTTTTGTGAGCCACTGTATCACCAATGAGCCTTCAGGCTTGTAGGTTATTCTGTGTACAGTAAACCTCTGAGTCGGTCCACTATCTGGTCTAATGTAAGCTGATCATCTCTTCAGAGAATGCTGTGTCTTCTGTGTTGTCAAAACCCATGCCAACAAACTCGTAAACAAACAGCGCAAATAGCCGTACTCTGGAGCCTTAGAGCCGAGCATGAGTCAGGAGGTCAAAGTTCAGGCAGAGCTAATGAGGCATGACACGCTGATGCGTGAGAGGCCAGTGTGGACTCACAACAATGGGTTCTTTCTGTCTGTTGCTGTTTACTTACTTTCTAGCACACTCTTCTTTGTTCCTCTGTGTTGATCCGTGTACAGTTATATCACTGATTTGTCAGCGCTTTGGACGGTTTCAATGGACGGAAGTTTAAAATGAAAACTGTGAACAATAATGATGCCATTAAATTGTGTCCCCTGTCCTAAAAGGCAGGTGATCGTGTAATTTGCTAGTGTCTGTGTGATTAGGTGCTGGATGTGTTTATTTGTATGCCAGTGAAATATCTCATGAAGCACTGGACCTACTGGACTTTGACCTTAGCAAACACAAAAATTACTCTAACTCAGTCAGCTTTACAGATGTTGAGCTAAGATTTGGTGCGATTAGTCGTTTTATTTCAGATCTTTGTTTAAATCTGCGTACAGGGTGGTGGTTGATATACATTCCTTCAAGGAATGGTTTAATTAACAACTGTTGTAATTAGGTGAGCTCATACTGGCACGTTCACACACACCAAAGGTTTACTTATTATTATCAGACTGTTGCATTTTGTTTTTCTCCCTCTTTTTTATTGTGTTTTTGATGCTGTGTCATTCTGACAAGTTTAGTGGGAAAAGAGACCATGCTGTGTGTGTACGTGTGTGTGTGTGTGTGTGTGTCTGAGAGTAGTAGAAGAACTCGAATGGTAGCTTTATAATAGCACACCCTTCCCTACAAACCAGACCGAACTAAAAATGTCACCTGTCAGACAATGTGTGTGCGTGAGTGCATAAACCATAAGTGTTTGTGTGTGTGTGTGTGTGTGTGTGTGTCTATAAAAAGTGCAGGGCAGATGAAAGCAAGGCGGAGAAAGACAGCAATGTTCAGAGTACATTTAAACCTGATTTTTAAATGTCACGTCCAAAACAAGTTCAAACACAGATGAGCTGGAAATGTTTCAAGAAAGTAAGCGAAGGGAGAAGAAATGAACACGTGTGTCATGTTCAGTTTATGAGCTGAATTTGAATCATTTTTCTTTATTTCCACAACTCCAAATCTCCAAAAAGTCCCACACTGACCTCTTTTCCAGACACAATACCACTGCAGGTGCTGTATTGAAAACCATCAGTCATTTCATGAAATAAAATTAAATAAAAAAAAACAGTTAACGCCAGTGCCAAAAACTGATACAGCTGCTAAACTTTACGAGTCCCACAAGTTAGAACTGCTAACATCACTGGCCTTGGAAATAAGCAGATCTGTTGACAGACAGCGTGTAACAAATGCTGAAATTATCATGTTATATAATGATTTTTTGGAAAACAAGTGTCATTTATGCTGCAGGTTTAGTGGGAAAAGAGACCATGCTGTGTGTGTGCGTGTGTGTGTGTGATACAATGCAATGAAAGCCATTTGAAGGAAATGAGGTAACAGCCACTTGTCAAGCCTTGAATTTGAAAGGAGCTGTGTGGCCTTTTTTCTGGTCATGGAACAGTGGACCAGATCTTCATCCTTGCAGGGATGTGAAGAGGATCATGGGAGTGTGACTCTCCAGTCTACATGTGTTTTGTAGATTTGGAGAAAAAAATATGATTTTGTTCCCTGAAGCATTCTGTTAGAGGTACTTTGGGGTTATGGGGTGCCAGGGTTGCTTTTAAGGCCTATCTGGTCCCTGTATTCAAAGTAATCTGCATTCATCCAAATTTGAGCGCAGTCTCCAGATCTCAAGACACAGCCGTGGAGAAGAGGGGGAGGGAAGCTCAGGGTCTCATTTCTGCTTTTTGTAGATGATGTAAAAAAAAAATGTGTGTGTTTTTGCTGGTTACGAATCAGCTCTTTTAAGTCCAAGGCCATTGTTCTAATTGAGAAATAGGTGGAATACACCTTCTGCATGGTGAATGAGTCAAGTAACTGCATTCTTGTTCACGCCTGATAGAATTGAACAAATGGATTGACAAATTGAGACCTGATCCTTAGTAATGAAGGCACTGCTTCGGTCCGTCATGGTGAAGAAAGAGTTGAATCAAAAACCAAAACTCTCAATTTACTGCTAGAAGGCAGGTTGGACATTGGAGGTTTGAGATCTTCTGATAGAACAACATTTAAGCCATCCATCCTTCTGTGTGAGCTTGAGGGTAAAAGGTCAAGATGGATGACCGAAACGTTGATCCCTGTCTTAAACTTTAAGATTGAGAGAAAAAAAGTAAGGCCTGATGTGTAGAGACACAGCTTCCCTAACTGACGACATGTTGAAACATATCATGTAACCTGTGTGCATGCTTGTGGCGTTAGGAGAAGCGTCTGGGAATTTGATACGCTCTGCTTGTTTCCCCCCTGGCTAGCTGGTCTCATTGCTCGAATCAAACCTGTGTGTGTGTGAGTCTGTGACTGCAATATCTCGCTTTCTGTGTATGTGTGTGTGTGTGTGAGTCTGTGACTGCAATATCTCGCTTTCTGTGTGTGTGTGTGCATGGGAAGAAGTGTGAGAGAAAGAGATGTATACACTTATATCCACCTGGATTGGATGGGATAATTGCCTGTGAGCAAACAATCAGCCAAAATTAGATCTGGCAGTTATTAAACATCCCATCATAAAAAATATGGGAGCGTGCATACACACACGCAGAGATGCACACACACAAACCTGGGCCTGGATTGGGTCAGTGATAAGACGACTCACAGGGAGAACAGGAGTTGATCACAGGCAACTGATCGATGGCTAACAGAAAGGCATCCATTGATAATAAGGAAGTACTTGCATGCAAACTGTGTACTTCTTGTGTAGTTGTATTTGACCTTCTTGGTTTCTAATAACAACCACACAAACAATACACCAATCCCGTCACTCTTAATTCCCTCCCTGGTTGTGTATATGTTAGGTAATATGTCCAGGGCCGAGTCAAGCAGCCGTCACAATCTGTTTGTGAGC
>JARVGW010000624.1:5159794-5172278 GCA_031762495.1 Anablepsoides rubrolineatus | reverse complement strand
TGAGGTATGCTAAAGCACATTTGGACAAGCCAGCTTCATTTTGGAATAAGGTGCTGTGGACTGATAAAACTAAAATATAGTTATTTGGGCTGTTATGCATGAAGAAAAAAGAACACAGCACTCCAAGAAAAACACCTGCAACCTACAGTAACATTTGGTGGTGGTTCCATCCTGCTGTGGGGCTGTGTGGCCAGTACAGGGAGTGGGAATCTTGGACACAGGAGGAGGCATGTTAGCTCTTCTCCAGCATGAACTCGCCAATCATAACAGTATAGTGCATGGTGCTACTGGAGCAAGCTCATAGATGGACCTTTCTTGGGCCACGTTCGACAGAGCGGTTGTGCACGGGGCTCCCTGGATCTTCCGTGCAGCCCTTTGTCTCTAGTGACTGCAAGTTTATTTTCAAATCTATAATATTTTCAAAATATTATAGCATTATTGTAAAAATTTAAGCAACACAGATTGCAGCTTTTGTGTAACAAGCCAACAAACTGAAATAATCAACATATACAAGAAATAAAAAAACGCAAAGATTACGGCTACATCTCTCTTTGGGAACATCTTGCATATACAGTAACCTCTAAGATGTTTGCCAATATTTAGATTCAAAGGTCCTCCTGCTACCTAAAGCTGGATGGTTTTTTGCAGGAAAAAAGAAACATAATCTTTGTCAGTTAAACTGAAAGCTTGGCTTTGACTTCATTACAAGACATTCCATTGTGTCCCTTTAAATCTCTTGAGTTTTGCTTGAGCAGTATGCTCAGGATTACCGTGCTGCTTCCACAGGATACATTGTACGCTGAACAAACTGTGAAGTTAGGGGCACAGAGTATGTACATGCATCATGTCCAGTTTTATGACCAAAACTAAAAAAAAAAATCCAGGACGTAGCTAGTTTTTTTTTGTTTTTTCTAGTTGCAGAATTGAATGTAGGATGTCAAGATGTCAGTTGAAAGCCCTGGATAATGAGGAAGAGGAAGAGAGGTGAAGCAGCTAAAAGTGTGTAGGTTCATAACATTTTTTTATTTTTTTAAGTTTGGAAAGTTTAGACTTATTCAGGAGCTGTACATATCTGGTGATAGATTCCAGGTCTGCTTCAGACTGAAAAGGGAGCATGTTGACAACCTCTTCTTGGGGAAAATTATACTGAGGCTCATAAAAATAAAGACTAACAGCAAGGTTATACAAACACTCAAAGTGATCTATATACACACCAACCTAATATGTACATAAGTTTGTTTAAATGTGTTTTAACATTATTGCTGATTTTATGAACTGCATTCTCAACATAGACCTGCTCTTAAATCAGAACCAGACAATCTCAGCCTATAAAGCAGCAATACTAAGGGATAGTTCTAAAAATCCAAGTCTACCATAATAATACAAATACATTTTAAGGAAAATCTCAAATTCTAAATGAAGACAGAGTGTCAGCCTAACCTACAGAACCTGGAATTTGGTCCCACAGTCAGTTGGTTCTAATTTTAGCAACTCCAATAAAACACAAGTAAACCTTTAGTAGAACTAAAAGTAATCCTGCAGTAGAAGCAGGTTTTAAAATAAATGAAATAATGAGTTATTTATTAAAATATAAATATTTAATGGTTACTAACAACTTTCGATGTTCCTAGTAAAAAAAATTATAATAAAAATAATAAATCAATCCTGAATTGTACAAGAAGCATGGAGTTGTCTGATTGTGAGTGGAGTATAGCTACAACTGATGAAATGTGCTATTTTCTTCTAACTCCTTTCAAAATTATAAACATAAGCAATACACAAACTCTCACCAAACAGTATGACCCAAACAGAATAATAAAAAAAGACAGAATTTAAATAATGACCAAAAAATAAACATGAATTGTTTTGTGTGTTTAAATCAAGAATAATAACTCTCCATTTTACTTCTCACTTGCTTGCAAGGACATTCTTGATTTTTCATGGGCAAAAAATTGCACACATTTGGTGTGCTTGCTATGGCAATATATATTTCCACATCTGCTTCGTCACGGCATTGATGTTAAAAGAGAGCATGTGTGTATCCAACAGACGCCACGAGCGTTGGTGAAAATATACCGTTTAATGGTTCCTGGAAAGGAGAAGAGGTTGTAATATCCTCTGCAGTTACAGGAATTCATGTATAATTCATAAACATGCATTTCTTATTTTGAAAACCTTGTGATATAAAATATTTTCTTTTATCTTTTTTTATTTTATTTTGCTTGACAGGCAGAGCTGATGACTGTGTAAAGATCTTGTAGGCGTTTTGTAGGGCTCTGGCTGCCAAGTAGGCTTGTTCTACAAGATTCTCCATTTTGGAAATCGTCACACATATGGCATATGTGAATTGCAACATAAAAAAAGGGGGGGGGGGGAACCTTGGGGCCATCTTATGTTTTACATGGAAAAACTAACATAACTAAAAATATTTAGATTTTTTTTTCATGCACAATTTACTATGTAGCATCAACAAAACCCAACAGTACATGACACAGTATATAAACCAAAACAAATTCTACTTTTATTAATTTTAAAGAGTAGGACAGTAATGCAAAAAGTTGTTGTGTAAAGGAGTGAGGGTTATTGGATAGCTATAAAAATCATGCTATACATTAGTTTTTACCTTTAAAGCTAATTGATACAATTATTCATGTCTTGTGAAAAGTAATTGATTTAAAAGTATCTGCCTAATGTAGCATGCCTGTGATAGAGGAAATAACAACAACAAAATGTAAAAAAATATATATTTTTGACAGGGTCCACATATTTTCCCTCTTTCCCTCAGTTGTCTTTGTGATCTCCAGGTTCCCCTCCTCCACCCCTTCTTTCCTCATAAAAATGGGGTCCAATAGGCAGTGTTTTACCTATATTTCATGTCAATTTGAATGACGTTTTCAGTAAACATATTTCTGAGTTTTTTGCGATGGATCAGATGTCACAAATTAGTACAAGAAAAAAAAAATAAAAGTGTGATTTATGAACGATTTGTGTTGCGTTATTTTACATTAGAATGACTCTTCCCTTCATAAGTATGTTCAAGATAATTAGCTGTCAGATTACATTAGCTTTTATTTTTGGCTTGCAGTTAAAAGAAGAAGGAGAGATGAGAGAGCATTGCAGAAATTAGATATTTTAATGCAAGCATACAATGATTTGAAGACCCGAGTCCCCCACCCCCCAAAAAATATATTTTCATATTATATTCAAAGAAGCAGGCTTTTATAGATTGAAAAGTGGCCTTAAGCAATTGTTCTGCAAGGCCCTGGGTCAAATTATACTCCTGCCAAAATATACTGTACATGCAGCTGTTGCTGTCACGTTTCATCAACTATGGCCGGTTTTAGACATCTAGAATATTTACCCACCAGTTTATTACCTGAGGAAATCAGAATTGTTTGCTGTGTGTCCTTCAAAAACATGAAAACAATACAGACAAGTGGATAAGAAAAATGGCAAGCCATAAAAAAAATATCTACAGCATAAAACCAATTCTAATGTCATGTGCTTTAGAACTAGAGGAAACAACATCCATATAACACCTGATAAAACATCTGAGAGGCACATTGTCTTTGTTCAGTTTATTTCCACCTGTTTATCAAGATTTCATCTACTAATAATTAACAATATACTTAGTTGGACATTTTTCTTTTTTTTAATTCTCATTAAATGACTTAGTTTGTGTTTGTTCATTTTTTTTGTTTGCTAGTTATTTTTTTAGATTTCTTAGAATAGTCTTGATCAAATATGCTTGTATCACAGTGCATTAGTGAAAAAAGGGGGCTGAAAAAAAAACACCTAGAAAAAAAAACTTAGGACATGTTGACTTTGCACTGAGTCTGAGTGTCAGCATAAAGAAATAAACAGTGGTTAATCATTATACCGTACTAAAACAGTTTGTTTAAGGTGATTATTGAGGATGTGGCAGCCTCTATCTGACTTAGTTTTATGAGTGCGAATCTGTACACACAGTCACGTGTGAGTGGGAGTGGAAGTCTACTCCTGTCAAAACATGCAGAGAGAAGCAGCGGGGATGGAAGACATTACCCTCAGGAATGACGCAGCAGAAGTTCAGCGTTCGAACGTGTGCTGGGCTCTGTGCATATTTATTTTCCTCCTCATTCACTCGCAGTTTCTCCCTCAAAGGGGTGGAACATCTGCGCCACGCTTATGGGGAGAAAGCTGCACAATGAGAACACTTAGACAGGCCACCTGCATCTGGCTTGAGCATACATCGAAGATAAGAGTTACAGGCACACAATTGTAACACCACAATGGAAACTGCTCAATGGTTTTGTCTCAAAGAAGGTTAACGCGGACAGTTGATGGTCAAACTAATATTTCCTGAGACTGGTTTTTGGTAAGGCAAAGCACAATCATCACTTAGGCTTGGCAGCAGTTTGAATGTATCAGGAATTTGTTATCTTTTTGTTATCACAAGTCATAATAAAACAAAATTAATTTTGTAGATGTTATACACTTTTTACCATACTGTAAGTCAAATAAAGGTAACAACTCAATAACCTTTTTTTTTATCATGCCATATATCATGTCTTAAGTTGAGGGCTCAAATTTTGATTATACAGTTGTGTGCCATTTTGAAATTAAACAGCACTTTAGAACTGATGGACCTTTGCCAGCTTATCAAAAATCAAAGGAGTTTGCTTCAACCAGAGATTTATTTCTCCTGCTTTCCACCCTTGACGTCAGCTCTTTGGAGAGATTGCATTTTGCAACAGTGTAATTACTAACTGATAAAATAAGAGCATCCTAATAATCATTACTCACTAAATTAATGTCTATGTGTAACTTTTTTTTCCAAGTTTTTTTTTTTTTTATTCTAGACAAAAGTTAAACTGAGATCAGCTTGTGATAAGAAATACCAGGGTTATTATTGTTTTGGTCAAACTTTGTTAAATTTATGCATAATCGCATGCAGTATTGCAAGATTTAGCAACACTCTCAACTACTATCACATCAAACATTAACTAGTCCTTAGTACCTTTGTCCTTAATTACTTGTGAACACTACATTGTGATCATTTAGATAATCATTCCAATTTGCAGTATTAACAATGCACATAACTGCACATAATTTTATTTTTGAGGTTTGACCAAACAGGCCACAACATTGTCATTTTGCAACATAAGATGATCTTATTTTAAAACTCTGACCTTAATTGTGGCATGCTAAGCGTTCAATAGATGCATAAAATAATTAATAACATTCACATAACTGTGTCAAGTCACATGTACGTCTATGAAGATGAACACAAACAGAAACACTAAAGTGTGGAGATACATTTAAACTTAGTTGGCAGCTCTCCATGTTGAGTGCCATTATTGAAGTGACTGGATCGATACAGGGGAGTGAATTGCCAATTTCAGTTTGTTCCATAGAAATCGGCTGCCACTGCATTCTAGAGGGAACACACCTGAAATTGGCAGTGGCAGAGTGGAATTGGATTTGTATGAAGAAAAAGATTGAAGAGTGAACAGAACAGACACAGAAGAACTCCAACATTTACGTCTTTACAAACAAACAAAGGGCACTTAAAGGTGGTTTATTTTACATCCATCCATTTTCTTTACCTGCTTTTCCTTTCCGGGTCCTGAGGAACTGGTGGCTTGTTTCCATGCAGTCATTGTGTGGGAGGCAGGATACAATTCTGGACAGGTTGCAAGTTTATCACAAGGCCACATAGACACAAACACCTATGTATTTAGACACTCGTGCACCTAGTAACAACTCAATTGTACCAATTAACCTAGCAAAAATGTTTTTGGTCTGTAAGAGGAAAACCAAGTTCCCAAAGAAAACCCATGCATGCAATGAAAGAACACTTAAATTATCCAAAAGATCTCACAGTTTACTGTGCTGCTATGGGTTAATTTATTTGTTAAATATTGCATTGTCCTAACAATTGTTTGGAAGTGTATAGACACACACACACACACACACACAATAAAAATAAATAAATCTCATCTCGTCTTTTTAATTGTTTGATTTATGGAGTTCAACCTCCTGTTTGGAAGGAAAGATCATTGCCTCTCGATTGTAAGTAGCTCTTTAGTACTCTTCACTCATTACTTAGACTGAGGCCCTCACTAATCTATATGCTGTGATTGGTGAGGATAGATGTCTGGCCGCTCACGGTGGAGTTTGTTTGGCGTTGCATTTGAAAGATCTTCAGCAAATGCAGAGAGAATTTTCTTTCAAGTTGCTTTTAACACTTGGCAAAAACTCCATATTTGTTCACGGCATGTTTTGCAGCAAACACCATTCTGAGTGCATTGAGACTTCTTCTTATTTTATAACCCCTTTTAGACAAACAAGGTGAACTATTTGTTTTACTTATGCTTTTACTGGTTCTCATCAACGTAGAATGCTGCTCTAATCACTTCTAAACAACAAAGTCTCGATGCATGTGTCATTGTAAGCATTACAGCATTTTCCAAGCATCTGTTTTCATCTTCAGGTATGTTTAAAATGTTATGTAATTAATGTTGAGCAAACCAGAAGTAAGTTAAGTTCAAGAGGAACACTTGTGTTGTGAATTATTGCAGCCTTGGTATAGTGATAAAATTATTCAACTGATGGATTCTTAACCATTGAAAATGTTTCATTTCACATCTATTTGTAGTTTGTACATTGTTTTATAAAGAACCTCGAATATCATAATGATGTGATCCTAACCATATGGAATTTCTTATTTGTTAACTATCACAAAATTAATCATTACCTGAAGTTGGAAACTAGAAAACAAAAGTGAATTATTGCATAGAATTAGCTCATGGAAGCAGTTAAAACAATAAAAGAAAACATGTGGATTAACACACAGTTGGAAATTTCATGATGCCAATGCAGACAAATTTATCATCTGCATTTTATAAAGTTTTATCTACATGGCTGGTCATCAAGTTGCTTAGTGTTTCCATCTGTGACTTTGATCATTCATTAACCTTAGTTTGTTCAGGTCCTGACTTAAAATACTGTATATAATATTTACCTAAAACGTGGAACAACACAAACTATAACCTGATATTTGCTAAAACCTTTCTGAGTGCTAGTCAGCAATATATGTTGTTGTGTACGTTCAATAACAAAATATTTACAATCAAAATGAGAGGACTTTGTTAATGTCACCTATGTTGTATTTTGACCAAAAAATTTCATGAAGAATTCAGAAAAAAACTGTCTAGAGTTGTAAAGAAAAATGAAAAACTGTGGTATTTGAGCAGCCTGGCCCTTGCTTTCTTACGCAGTTCAGCTCAATATTAGTTTCGCTTCACTGCTCCATCTGGGATTTCTCCCATAGACAAGGATTTCTTCAGGAGAATTTTCATTCGGGCCAATCAGAGAACAGAACGTCAATTTTCTGCACAGTGTCTGCTTGTAGTCTGTTTATTTTACCTGGGCCAATCAGCAAACAGAAGGTGGACCTTTGAATGACGTTGATTTTCCTGATTTCCTTTTAACGTGACTTATTTTATTGTTTTACATTTCATTATTGTCACTTTATCTAATATTTCTTTTTATGTGCAGCATTCCATCTGATTACCTGTATTTTGTCCTTTGTTCTTGCTTACAATAAAGCTTTTGTTAAAAAACAACAACACTATTTCCTTACTGAACAGTCAGATACAGTGCTTTTTAACTTTATTATAAACAAAAAAACATGCAGGTTTTAGAATGCAGTGCACTTGTGAGCTGTGGCAGGATGTGCTTGTAATTCTGAGCCTCTTTAGAATGCAAATTGGGTGTGTACAATAATTTTCCTCAATATACAGTAATTTTGAGCTGCTAATATAATTCAACATTTCCCATCTGGCAACACTGTACTGAATTCACAGAAGGAAACAGGGCAGCATTTACCTCTTGCCTCCTGTCTGCATTTTGTGACGTCAATACTATGTCATCTGAAACCCAGCAATACAAAGATATTGTTCAAACAAGTGATTATTTTATTGTTCATATATTAAAGTTTATCAGCATTAGCTGTGTAATTGCCTGTTTAAACCATTTCTTAAACAGGCAATTGTCTTGGATTAAAACAAAACAAAACAAAACAAAAAGGTTTTACGTATCTACAAACCTCACACAATCATTCATGATAAGTAAAAAAAGGTGTGGCAATTCCCTCTGACCACAGCCCATGTGGTGTTTAAAGTCCTATCACATTTGAACCAAACATCACTTTTCCCCAAACCCCAGAGGAAGCCAAGGTAAGACTACACGCTCAAGATATTCAGTTATTACAGATTATTCTCCACAAAATTAAATCTTTCTCTATAGTGAGAATTATAGCATTTCATAATGATAAGCCTGATTTACAATAAGGTGTGGAAACATAACTCTGAGACTATAGGACTTAAACTTTGATTAACACTCAGTGTCTGTAAATACTAATGTGTTTGTATTTTACACATTATTTAAAACATCTACATGAAACAAACTGCCTACTGTCTGGTAGTAACATTTATTTAAACAGAACTAGTTTCTTAAAAAAAATAATACTAATAAAAGAAAATGATACTCCAAGCCATCTACAGCCACAGATAGCTGTTTATTTGTTGATTGTGTGTCTATCTATGTATTAGAATGTCTATGATCAGAGCAGTAATGTGAACCACTGTGAGTAAGTTATTTTTAGCCACACAGTTCAAGCTAAAAGAAGACTAGTCAGTCTGCAATAAGGTTTGTATCATATTATTGTTTTGTATCTTTTCCCATGTCTACACGATACTTCTTGATGGCTGACCTTTTTTTTTTTCATGTTTCTTTGTGATGTGCAATTTATTGCAAATGCACAGGGGCATGCACATGCTTGGCTTTCTAAATGTCCTTGTCTGCTCTTCACAGCACATTAAACAAGATGGCTATAAGTCCCTGAAACATCCAAACAGACAAATACCCACAAACTTACTGTCATTTACTTCAACACAGTTAGATAGATCTACAGATTTGTCCTCAATATTTTTTAAAGGGTGGAATATGAATGTACTGTATTGTGATGACAAAAACTTTTGTATATTTTTTTTGTGAATTCCAGATGGGGAAGAAGGGATGGTCCACTTTGGAAATAGTCCTTTTGGTCTTGTTTCTGTTGATGACTGTGACGGCTATCACTATGATAGTCCTTTATGCCACAGGAGAACCTGGTGTCATAAAAGAAGAAGGTGAAGCACTTTAAACACATTTAAAAATGGATTAGATACAATTATATTTAGTTTGAAACAAAATGAAAACATAGAACAATGATAATGTTGCCTTAAGGTTGCTGTAGAATAAAAAGGTGTTTAATTAGTTCTTTCATTACACTGTTTGAAAAATATTTTTCACAGTAATGCAATGATTTAGTCAACTTTTTTGTTCTTTAAATAAACTTTCTATCTCTTTTACAGACACTACTGATTCATTTGTTCCTCAGTGTCCCCAAATTCCGTTATCTGAGAGAGTGGACTGTTTCCCAGATGCTGGAGCTTCACAGGTATGAGTCAACTTCATCTCATGTAATGAGTATTTATTATCTATTACTGAATAATACTTATTTATAAATAGTTTTTTCCCCTAACTTAGCATTATTACTATAAAACAGAACAGAAAAAAACACTTTAGTGGTTTAGGGAGGAATCTTGGAGGTGATAATAACATTGTTAATAGGAACAGTAATGTCAATGTGGATAATGGTAACGACAGCAACATTATCTATTCTAAATAGCTCAAATGCGAGCAGCGTGGTTGCTGCTGGAGCCCTCAGGATGAGAGAAGTGTCCCCTGGTGTTTCTTCCCCACCAACCATGGATACACAGTGCAATCAATGGAGAAGCCAGACCCTTATGGTAAATCCACCTTTCTGTGCACTCCTTTCATACCAATGTGTACCTACTTCACATATTTGGATTTCTCTTTAGTTTATTTTCAGACTCTAATTGCTTCACATTTCCTCAGTCTGACTGTCTTTGTTTTTCTTTTTTTTCCACTCACTTTGCCCAAGGCATGCCTTTCTGTGAAATAAGACATGGATGGCATATCAGAAAACATGATTGACTTTGCAGAATGCAGGTTTTTTCCATTTTCTGCTTGATCTCTCTGTCTAATGTGAACTTGGCTATTTTGAAAAAAAAGTAGAACAGTATATAATTCATTTGAACCAACATTGTATATTGCTTGGAAAGTATATATATATATATATATAAACTTACATTCCAACAATTTTTCTGATGTGTCTCTATGGAGGGACTGAATGGAACCATATTAACAAGTCAGTATGACATGTAACAGTAACTAATGCACACAAAAGCAAAGCATTGTAACATGGCAAAATCAGCTCTTTAAAGCTCATTTATGAACATGCTCAGTAAATATTAATCTATGGAGTTCACTCACTAGCTATAACAGAACATTAATGGGTAAAGTAAACTGCATTGCAACAAGGAAACAGAACATCTCTACACAACTAGCAAACTCTAAGTGCTCTTTATATCAGAAAAAGAGAAGAAACTTGAACATTTAATGGAGTCATTTTGGTTACCGGTTCTCAAACATTTAAAATGTCATTATTTCCATGGCATGCTTCTCTTCAACAATCAAACTTCTGTGAGATTGCAATAACATTTGGGAATACACGTCTCTGTTAAGGGGTGAAACGTATGTCAGTACTTTTGGTGCATTTGACTAGCGATGACTAGCAAAGATGACAATTTCACAATCCTCACTTAAATCATTCTCATTAGCAATTAAGAGTCATTATTAGAAGTTTACTGTTGGCTTGCAGCCAAGATATTAACAGTAATGCTAAAGTCATCATTATATCACTTGATAACCTTTGCTTTATCTTACAGCGTTATCATAATTGTTCTTAACAGTCCAACTTGCCTTTAACAAGAATGCTGTTGTATAATTCTGAAGACCTAAGTGAACACTGCCAACTGCTTAGACTGTGATAAATATTTTCCACACAAAAATATATTTTTCCTCTATAATAATTTAAACAATTAAACAAATAGGCAAAGAAAAAAATCACCTTCATAGAAATATCTAAAAACTCACAAATTTCTGACTTATATATGGTCTTTATACACCAAAAAAATAACATTCCTATCCCTTAAAAGGAAATGCTTAAATAAATTAATGTTAAATGTTTACATATTGTGAAATGTTTATATTTAGAAAGGAAGTTTATACAGTTGTTGAATAAATATACATTTTCTTTTACAGTTTTATAATTTCAAGTATTGTGCTCTTGTTTTATTTTTACAGTGATTAATGCCCAGCTGAAGAGAATGTCCTCTCCCTCCCTGTTTGGTGCAGATATTGAGGATCTATCATTTCATGCAGAAATGCAGACCAGCAATCGACTTCATTTTAAGGTGAACACTTATATATTGCATCTCTTTATATCTCTTCCTTTTAAAATGTTGCACAAGAACAAAAAATGGTACACTATAGTGTACATAACAAGGTGCGGAAATGACTGTTGGATAGAAGGCCGTGATTGCAATGCCTAAATGATTTTTTCATTTTCCCCCAGATCTTTGATGGCCAGAATAAGAGGTTTGAGGTCCCACATGAGCATATCCCCAACGTCAAAAGTAAACCATCCAGCCCTATCAGCAACACATTGGAGATCACACAAAACCCCTTTGGACTCACTGTGCGCAGACAGGAGAACAAAAAAGTTGTGTGAGTGTTGACTGTATGTTCTTGGTGTATTTACAATGGATGGAAACATGGTTGGCATTAAATATTATATATATATATATATATATATATATATATATATATATTTAATTATATATATTATACAGTGGTATGTGAAAGTTTGGGCAGCCTTGTTAATTTTCCTAATTTACCTTTATAAAACATTGATTGTTTGGATAAAAAGTATCACTTAAATATATCATATATGGGACAAACACAGTGATATTTGAGAAGTGAAATGAAGTTGCTATGATTTACAGTAAGAGTGCAATAAATGGGTAAACAAAATTAGGTAGGTGCATAAATTTGAAAAAAAAAAAACATAACTCAATATTTAGTAGATCCTCCTTTGGCAGAAAAAACAGTCTCTGAACACTTCCTATAGCTTCTAATGAGAGTCTGGATTGTGGTTGAAGGTATTTTAGACCATTCTGTTTTATAAAACACCTCTAGTTCATTCAGGTTTGATGGTTTCTGATCATGGACAGCTCTCTTTAAGTGAAACCACAGATTTTCAATAACATTCAGGTCTGGGGACTGAGATGGTCATTCCATAATGTTATACTTGTTCCTCTGAATGAATGACTTAGTAGATTTTGAGCAGTGTTTAGGGTTGTTGTCTTGTTGGAAGCTTCAGCAGCTTCAGCTTTGTCACTGATTCCTGGACATTGGTTTCTAGAATCTGCTGATATTGACTCCCTCAACTTGTCCCTCAACTTTAACAAGATTCCCAGTCCCTGTACTGGCCACACAGTCCCTGTACTGGCCACACAGTCCCTGTACT
>JARVGW010000624.1:5094692-5114186 GCA_031762495.1 Anablepsoides rubrolineatus | reverse complement strand
GGTTTCTTCCTGTTAAGGGGGAGTTTTTCCTCTCCGCTGCTGCTGGTGTGCTGCTCAGGATGGGAGACTGTGACGAATCAAAGATTTGGCGCAGTCTGCTGGCTTCTTTAGATTTATTGTATTTTTTTTTTTTGTGTACAGTGCCCTTAGACAACAGTTGTTGTGACTTGGCGCTATATAAATAAACTGAATTGAATTAAATTGAATTGAACTCCAAATGAGGCACTTCACACCCCGCCCCCCTCCACTACCAGACCAGTTAATTCTAGTTTGATATAGAGGGTTAGGGCTATCTGGAGGCATATAAAGGGTTTACAAATAAACAAAAAAATGTCAACAAGGGCCAGTTGCCCACTGAGGCTGTGAGGCTGCCACTTTTATGTAAAATCGTCACTTGATGTGTCATGCTCAAAATATGTGTTTGGAATAATTCTAAGCTACTACCACACCAAAAAGTCAAATTAAATTAATGGTAGAGAAAATAATATATATTCTTACCGTCTCATAGTCGTACCATACTGCATCTGGTATATAAGCCTTGATTCTGTCCACACCCTGTAGAAAAAAGAACAAATATTTTCATGAACGTGCATAGGTGGATTATCTGCTTGTTTTTTCTATTAAGTCTAATGATTTGAGGAAAAGACATCCAAAGCTGTCATTTTTTTATTTGTTTTAAATAATAGCTGTATTTGACTTGTGCTTGAAATACATGCCCACTGTACCACTTCTGGCACTTTAATCTTCCATGGCTAAACATGAGCAGACAAGCTATATTACACAAATAAAGAAAGAGCAGATGGTTTCTTCAGCTGTAAATTACCACAGGCCATTTGGTAAAGAAGAAGATAAAATGTTCACATCTCAGAAAGCTATTCTATAACTGCCCATCATCTAATAACAAAAGTTTTCAACAAAGCCCTTGTCACATTTCATCTGCAGTGCAATGACGCAATGGATGACAGCAAATACAGCACCAAGAGACGACTGATAGGTGACAGCCTCTGATGGCTTAAGGTGTTGGACAGACAGGGGCAATCAATAGACACGCACCCAAGCCTTTGATAGCATTGTCACTTCCCTGTGCTCTCTGATAGTGCAGAACAGAAAGAGGGAGAAAGAGATAGACACAGAGGGCACAAACAAAAAAAGAGCAGAAAACTACTTGTTTTGTAAAAAAAAAAAGAAAACATAAAATACTTTGTGTCAAATGGGTTGGCCAAAGGCAATGATGCTACCAGCCATCTTTTTTATGTGTCTCTGACACACTCCAGTTGTACTGTCTATGTTGAAGCCCTTCAAGGTTTGGTTTTGTAGTATAAGGATGAAAGAATACAAGCAACAAAAAAAAGATTAAATTTTGGAAGTAATCAAAAATATATTTTCATTTCGTAAGATAATATGCTATTATCCATTATACTGCACATTGCTGCAGCACCTAAATACCACCCCCTCCAAAAAAAAAACTCTTTGCATATATAAATAATATAATAATGTGGGGCCACACTTAAGGAATTTGTCATAGATTACATGAAATAATTATTGCACGACTGATGGAGTGACAGGTTGAAGAAATATTTTTCCTCTATACCTTGTCTTTTGCTGTCTAATCTAGCCGGTGCCTATCATCCATGCTGACTGATGTTAAGGGTCTGCAGGACATAGCAAGGCTGCTAACTTTAATTGAAGGAGACACGGCATAAGGTCTTCATCCTCATTTTAGGGCTCTGAAGATGAGTTAGCCATAAGGTAAGATTTGATCAGGTGGGCCAAAGATTCACACTGGCAGAATGATCAGATAGTAGCTGCGGTAGGCGACAGGGGCAGATTGAAAGTGTGTGAGAGAGTTAAAGAGATTTGATGCAATGAAATGTGATCACAAGGGTAAGTTAGGAGCAGCTGATTAAGAGAATTCAGACGGGAGCCAACGTTTGATGAAAGGTTGAGTTAAAAAGAAGCGGGAGTTATCGGCATGAGGACAGAGTGAAAGTATGATTGAAGACCAGAGAGGACAGCAGAGAGAGGGAGCACAGGAGATCCCCTTGGTTTATCACAGAGATCAAGGTTAAGGTATCGACTGATCTGAATGATACAGAAAGAGCAACATTAGAGAAATGCAGAGACAGACATTGGGATACATAAAGTGAGATAGAGAAAGGGAAATAAAGAAAAAAGCCTGACATACCTGCTACAAAATGTAGATACTCTGGTGTAGTCCTGAATTTCACTGCTACACAACTGCTTTTTAGTGTGTACACTTAGTATTAGTGGTGGAAAAAGTAGTAAGGTACTCAAGTAAAAGTATGGTAATCTTTGTCTGTGTACTGATTATTTTTATGAGATCCCCAAAAAAACTGACACATTTATAAATCATCAAATTTATACCACTACAGACACTGCTGTAGGATTTTAAACAAGCACATTGTCAATCAGTGTGAAACTAAAATTTAACATTTTACATGTCTGATAATGCTTCACCTTGAGTGACTATTACTAAATAATAGGTTGTTTTGAGGCAAAGGTAAAATATTTAATTTAATTTAATAATTTATCTCAAACCGGATCTGAGTTAACAGTCAATGGGCAACAGTGAGCCAAACGTAATTCTATAAGCATGTTCACAATCCAATGATAAACTGATGAAAATTTGCTTTTAGTGCCAATATATGACCTTTATTTGTGCACTAAAATGCTGTATACTTAGCACAAAAAGTAAGGAAATGTGTCTATAGTAGATCATTTATTTGTAACAATGCTTCTTGGGAACACATCTTACAGTCAGAAAGCCTGTTAATTTCCCCTTTAAATGGTGCCATATTTGTAAGGAACATGCATTTGTGGGATGAGCAGTGGCATTTAGAATATGTGTTGTGCCATGAAAAAAATCCCAAATATTCTCTGCCAAACAGCTTATTTTGTTGTTGTTACTGACTGTTGTTTTGTTCTTCTGGTACCTCCAGGTGCTGTCAATCAACTGCCCTGTATAAGGGTGTATTTATACCAGCCCAGTTTAGTCCACTTTAATTGAGTGTTCATTCGCCTAGAAAGTCTGGTTCATTTGGGAAGGTGTGAACACTCCCAGACAATAACTGCTCACTTTTTTGGAGTACTGCGTACAAATGAAAGGGTATAGGGGTGACATCAATAACAAAAACACATAATTAAGAATGAATTACCCTGGGATTTGAATCAGAACATTTTATATCCAGTGAAAGCAAGGATGTTAACAAATAAATTGGACAATTTTCTGGCAATTACATATTTCCACAGTTGTGATCTTGAGACAAGACAGAGTACAATAGCAGTTGAGTCCATCAACAAGCCATCTTAAGGCCAGTCTTAAGCTGAGAATTTGTGATTTGCTTTTATCTGATGATGGAAAATGACATAAGATGATGATTCTAAATCAAAACTGTACTTTGTATATATTTATTTTCCTTACTCCCTATACAAAAAGGATTAAACTTTTTTTAATATCTCTATCCCTAATTTGTATGTAATATATATTGTCACACTCAAATCTCAAAGTTTGACAAACTTCTTCTTATTCAGTAGGTAGATGTGACATTATCTTAATTGTGACAAACCTTGGATTAAACATTTGTAGGGCAAATAATCAAAAAAAAAAATATATATATATACAAAGATTTCAATCTGGTGTAATGATAACTATAAATCCACTGTTACACATCAGGGTTTTACTGTATATCCAAACTGTCCCTGCAGTTCTTAGCAAGTCACCTCAGACAAGGGCGACACCTCAAATTGTTAATCCATTTTTTGAATAAGTATAGTTAATGTACTGGAAATTCATTTATCATGTAACCCCATCATCACAAGCAAAGTCATTAATTCCCTACTTGGAAATGGACTTTTATGACAGAGATATCTCTGTATTCAATTATCAGAGCACAAGGAGTGATTAGGAGTGATTACTAGTTACAAAAAAGAAAATGAGTGTTTGGTCATATTTGTTTTGAGACGTTTGCATACCAACTGAAAATGGGTTTCTTTTGTATCACCTGCTTCCATTCTTTTCTTTCTTTTTTAGCTACACAGTTACAGCTGAACTGTGCCTTTGGCTGTGAAAGGATCCAGAGAAGGTGCATTTATCTTCATTCACAAATCATGTTCGCTCAAAATAACATCCCACCTTGTCGCCCCTGTGGCTCTCCTTTCTCACTGAATTTAGTTTGGCTCAAACTCTGAAACACTGCAAGTGTAAACCTTCCCCACTTTTCCCTTTTTTTATTACGGAAAACTTTTCCACAATCACACTGATTAAAGTTATTTTATCCTTGTCTCCACAATGAATCCAATTCCACTTTTTTTTTGTAATTCTCAAGAGTGGATGCTAAATTGCTTATTATTCAAGCCCCTTTGACATAACTGCAATCACTGCACACACAATACATATATAAGTACCGTCTGTCTCACAAAAAGTTACATATCCACATGTGCAAACAGACACTCAAACAAACATGCACTGACACACACTCACACACTTCCATCTACACTTCTAATCTGCTAGTAATGAGGTCAGTGCTCTCATTAGAGCCGAGAGAAAAGAGGGAGGATTTGAAAGAGAGAAGAAGGAAGGATGAGAGAAGGGGAGGGCAACAAAGAAAATCCCATGTCATGTTTTCCCACTGGAGGTCATGGTATTTGTGTGTATGATTAGCTGATCATCTCATCTGCAAGACACATTCCTTATTGTGCAGTAACCACATTTTTCATGTACTTTGTGGAATGGCTTCAGTATCTATATGATGCAAAAGATGTAATACTTAATACTTAATCACATTTTTGAAAGTGGGCTTATTAATTGCAATCTGCCTATCCTGAAATGTGATATCTCTTTCTTTTTTTTATTATTATTATGATTAGTTTTAGAGTTAGCTGACCGGATCAAGCACTGGTGTGATGAGCAGGTGTTTTCCCCAGAGAAACTGTCGATCCACATTCCAGGTGGCACTATCAGTGTAGAACCTTTAAAACATAACAAAACAAACAAACAAACAAGAAAATAAACAACCAATAAATGCATATATTCATGAACATTTTCCTAACCAGATCTAATATTCCTTTAACTAAGGACTTTACAATATTCCTGTAGAGGTTGAAACATGCTTCTTGCACACATTTGTGGTGATGGAACAAAGCAACTTACTGGTTTTAGAGATCCAAGTGAAAACAATGCTAGGTTCTATATATCTTTGATAAATTGAACAATTTATACATTTTATCAGCAATACAGTTATTTAACTGACAAACCTTATATTCAGGGGGCAAGAACTCCAGAAAGAAGTTTATGTGGATTGAGCATTGACTGTAGCGTATTTAAACTTATTTGATGTAATAGAAAAATAGTGACAGGTTGGCAAAAATTTAAAGAAAATGATTTAATTTTGTTAGATAAAAAAATGATTTTAGAAATTACTGTTGGTGAGCAGATAAGAACTAAACCATATTTAGTGACTCAAGTGGCCGAGTTACTGCACTTGAAATCAATATGGGGAAAAAAAAAAAGAAATCAATATAGCTTCAGTTTTCTATAAAATATATTTTTATGAGAAAAGTATATTTATACACATACACCATTTTTAAAACAGCGTTAACAGTAAATACTGGGTATATAGTATATGTTTTTATTAAGTAAAGGAAATGACACCCTCCTGTGTGAGTTAGCACTGTGAGGATTTAATTTAACATAATAAATGACTTACTCGTGCAAGACAGGCCGTACGACCGTCTCTCCGGTGGTGTGGGCTTTGTAGAAGAGTGTGTAGAGGTACGGCAGGAGAGTGTATCGTATCCTCAGGTAATATTTGGAGGTCTGCACCAGCGTTGAGTTAGCACCGTATGCAGCTGGATCTTGAGGCTGGAGAGAGAGAAAAAAAAAGATTAAAGGGATAGGGTTGATGAATGGAAGAGGATAACAAAAAGAAAACACAGATTTGTCTTTAATCTACTGGGGAACAAATGAAAAACAGACATAAGCACACAAGAAACCACTTGTTTGAATGAGGTAAGGGGAAGCTTGGATGGGGTCATGAAGTAAAGTGAGGGACAGGGAGCCTAAAGCGGGAAAAAAAAAATCCTAAGGAATCATAGATGTGTTTAGGATAACTAAGTGGACGATTAATTCATTATGGATGATATAGACATAAACATTACAAATGAATAATCTAAAAACAAGTTTAGCAAAGAAAGTGATAAAAAAAATTGAGGTATGATTTAACTTCTATTATACAGGCAACTGAAAGGGTGATTAGCTGCTAAAAGGCTGACTTTGCTCATCTAGCCAATCATTTATGCCCCTAGCACCTCCATGCGTCTGATGAGAACTTACGTGAGTGTGAGTGTGTGTGTGTGTGCTTGGTTTGGTTTGGGCTGCGTGGGCACGTGATGAGTGCGATGATTAGGGCAAAGCAAAGGTCACACATTAGCTGTCTTGTTTAGTGGAAATTGTACATTAGATTCAGGATCATCTTGTGCCTGTCCTCCAGCAAGTACACACCCTACCTTCCATCCCAAGCACACACTTGCATAGACCCCACACACACAAACACACACACCTTCCACAGCAACCTCTCTATCTCAACTCTACTATTCTCTGCAGCAATGATGAGCATAGAAATGTCACTTGAAGACTTTGGTTGTAGCATCCGTTTTCACATTGTTTGGTGCTTCAGAACGACTTTTCTCCCGAGTTATTTGTGTCAACTACAAAAATAGTTCAGCTGTAACAGAAACACTGGTTCAAGCTCAGCAGGCACTCCTCCTGAGTCTCTCAGGGACATACAGCCGCCGGTTTGACAAGTGACATTTATATTGAGCTTGTTAACAATAAATAAATATCACAAGTTGGTTATGAGACACATTGTACCAATTCATTAAGCCGATATAAAACTGAGGAATCATTGACTGTGCATGACTTCTGACTTTCCTCCACTGGATTCTAGGCTTTTGTGAAGGGAGGGGCAGCAGCGCTATAGTTGTTGGGAGCATAGAACTTTCAAGGATGTGTATTTCCTCCCATTCTCTCATCTGGTAAAGAGGGAAGACAATCAGCATGTGTTGCTTTGCCCAAAAAAAAAAAAAAAATAGCATACGTTGCTTCACCTTTAGTTTGATCAGGGAGTGCATTAACACCTCCATTGTTAATAAAACCTGGTGCGGGTCCATTATGGGTGCTCAAAAGCCATTTCATCACAGCAGTAGAAATACTTCTTCTGTAGGTTTTTTATAGGAAAAAGTTTATACGTCTGCACATGCCAGTACTATTTTTCCTAATAAAAGCCTGGTGCATGTAAATGCTTGTCATGATCAGATTTATTTTATTTATTTCAATTTTGTGCCCACATAAATTATACATTCAGATTGTTTGATCCAAATATGTTTAATTTCTAATTATTTCAAATTATTTTCAGCATTTAAGCACAGCTAATGAAAGACAAACATTAGAACGTAAATGAACCTGGACACTCAATACTGAAAAAAAGCCCCTATCCATCAATCCATCTCTTATACTCCATGCTGCATCCCTTGTGAGCAATGAACCCAGATACTTCACCTCATCTTCCTGAGACAAAGATTCAACCCAGTTCAGAGGAAAAAAAACATATTGTATACAAGTGAACACATACATATGTACAAAGCATATATTCTATAGACCATTGAGCTACCACTCACATTTAAACCATACAGATTGATTCCAGTTTGCTTATATTATTTAAGTTTTAAGCATTTAATAGCAGCACACCATCCAATCACTGCATGCATTCTGAACAACAATGCAGTAAAAATATCATCCTATTAGTTATATCTTGTATTAATTAAGAATCATACCCTATTTTCATTATTATTCATGTAAATGTAAAATCAAAATAATAATAATAAAAAACGCCTCACAGAACTGATTCATTTCTGACGAACACATGCTGCCAGGTTCACAGCTGTAGCTGAGGCAGTACAGGTAGAGAGCTAATTCAACCCAGTCCATCTGTTGCCTGTGGGGGCCAGCTCAGCTGAAACTTGATTTTTTTTTTTTTCAACATGCTGGTTGTGCATTCAACATATGGCACATCACATTATGCTAATATGACATATTATTGTGTTACGGGTATATTTTACTTAACTGTAAAAATTTTAAACATTGCTTTGGTGCTACATTTTATTTCAGGTTCAGATATACAGTATTTCAGCCCCCAGAGCAGCTAGGATTTTCAGCAGCTCACAATCATAGGTTTAAACCCAAAACCACAGGTCCCACTGCTCCCATTATATAAAGCAATTGTACCAGTGTTGGCATGATGACAACCTCTATGGATAAAGAAAGTAGTTTATATTTTTAACCGCTCTGAGTTTATCGCACCTCTACAGTGTTATGAAATAAGGGGTATACCCTGCAGCACTTCAGCCCAAACAGGGGTTCTGCAATCCATAAATCTAAAAGTGACAGTCTAATATAAGAACCATGGGACAAAATGCCTTTACAGTACCTTGTAGCCCTGAGCGTTGTGGTTTCGGCTGAAGGGATAGAAGGCGCCCACCTGCATCCAGCGACGACACAGCTCTTCACTTGAGTCGTCAAAGAAGCCACAGATGTCAGCTCCGATCTGAAACACATAAGAGGATGACAGGCTGACATTTTGCCAGAATCTGCCGTGTACGTCTGCCGATCTCCTTAATATTGTTGTTGCACTGAAAACGTTGAGGCGGGAATGCCATTTGATAAACGCAAAGTAATAAACTCAGATGAATGCACTGGATTCCCAGTTTGAGGTATTAAAATGAAATATCTCCAGGTTATAAATGTCAGCCCAAGTTTCTTTGATGAGAAAATAACTGGGTCTGAACTTAAGAGATCTCTTAGTGTATTAGGAAATAACACACATTTGATGATTGGTCATGACCGCCTTTTGAAAACAATTCGGTTCACTTTACTAACAGAAAGTGGATGAGAGCAATATTAATTATTTACATTAATTTCACAATAGAGTTCAAGACTGCTTTCTGTTATCTACAAGTGGACACGTTTAACAGCAGCCTCTGAATCCATATAAATCTAATTTATTTTTCTTCCTTTTCTGTTTGTGTTTGTGTGTGAGTGTGTGTGCAATACTGAGGAGCCTAAAGTCTGCTTGACAGAGTCCTACCAGGAGTAGTTGGCATCTGTAAGACCCCCCTAGTGTGCACAGCTGGATGAGTGTGTGTGCGGTTTGTGTGTGCAGCTGACTTCCTGTTGTTTTCTTACTGCTGTTTGCACTTGGTGCAGTGAAGGAAAACACACACATGGGTGGTAACTGGCAGTGAATTCTGTTCTGAATGTGATGGCATTCTTACAAAGTAGTGTTTTTCCAGGCGTTTTAATGAATCTTATCCTGACACCTTTCTCGCCTGCCTCTCTCTCTAAATGCATCAGTCAGAATACAAAATATCTGGCTGTCTGTCAGTTTATTACTTACATAAGGGATTCCAAATAGCCCAAATTCTAGCATGCCAGGTATAGCCCATTTAATGTCATTCCAGTTGGCTGCATTGTCCCCCAACCAATGTCCTGAATATTTTCCCACACCTGGAAAGGAGGAGCGTGTCAGCATCAGGGTACGATTTGACCCAAACACACGCTGCAGGGCTCTGTGGAATGGAGAGGAGGCAGCAGAGAGCAGTGGGAGTGGGAGGGGTCATGAAATAAAGAGGACACAGGGACAAGCAAAAGAAAACGAAAAGAAGAAAAATTATTAAGCACACAAAAACTATTTCACTCTCGGGCTAATTTTCTTTTTCCTTTTCTCTCTGTATGGTATTGTTTAGCTTAGGAAAAATCAAAACCATATTGATCACAATGACATTATAAAGTCTTGCTGCTGTTTACAAAATGTAGCTTCAGTCAATAATGCATTGTAATTAGAGGACAAAGGAAGAACAAATATGGATAAGAGAGAGGAAAAGGAGGCAATGAAATATGTGCATTAATAAAACAAAAGCAATATTTAAATTTAAGTAACAACACCAGCAAGGTGTGTATAGGTAATTGTGAATTACGCCTTTCTTTTTTAAACATTTTTAATTTCCTAAAATGCACAAAAAAAGTAAATACTTTGAACATTTTATATGTGCTTTATAATGTAGCAATTGTTAATCAAGCCTTTGTCCATTAGGAGAGTTGCAAATTTTATTGTAAAATGTAATAAAAATAAGTGTAGAACATCAAAAATACAATTTTGAGTGAAGAGAGAACAATTTCCATTATAAAGTAGGATACTAGTTTGCTCTGTGTTTGGATTGACACAAACTATGAAAATGTTGATTATAACAATATATTGTCTCAGAAATGGAAACAGTTGTTCTAAAGTTGCTGTGATGCTATTGTGAGTTGTTCCAGGACAAACAGGGTGGTAGATGGGTTTTCAAGAAAGACATCAATCTTTGATTAGGAGCTGCAGTTTCTGGACCGATTGCATTACTTCACTCTATGGGGTAACTGAAAATGTTTGCGGCAAAAAATGAAAGCTTTCCATGGTAAAAAGTCCGAAAACAAACTGACAAGTTATAAAGCTATCCAGAATCTAAAACAGTATTGAATCTTTGTCATGCTGGCACAACACACCAACCAGCCACAACATAAAAAACACTCATCTAATATAATAAATAGTGTGCTTGTCTGACTGGAAGACCTCTGACTCATCAGCCAGTAGAGTCTGGGACACTCTCTGGTGTCTGAAAGTGGAACTTTGATGGCTTTTATTCTGTGCCACGTAGATATGTATGTGGTGCTGCTGGATGTGAAGTCTGTTCTGATGCATTCAGGGGACTCTCAATCAAACGGAGATCTGTGGAGTTATGAAGCTTGGTCAACAACCTAAGCTCTTTATTGTGGTTTTTAGGCTGTTTCACAGCATTTTTTTTTTCTTTATTTTCAGGGTGGTCTGAAAAGTTGTCCTGCAGATGAAGCTAAGAGTCATTAAAGAGTGTCTTTGCAAAATGCAGTGTGCTTAATCTCAAACATCAACAGACATGTGAGAAAATGTCCAGTTTTCATACATACCCACTAATAAAAACACAACTTTTGCATTATGGAATTATGGAAACTAAACAAAGAAGGGTGTGAGAAAGCTTCCACAACCCTGCAGCAGCTCTTTGCAATTTGTAGCCAACAGTCGTAGCTAAATGAGATACTAGCTTTTATTATTTTATATTTACAGTTTTGTATTTGTTTCAAACATTTTCAGTCAATTTCACTCACATAAAAAAAGCAATATATAAACAACCACAAGTGACCAAATAAACATCACACAGACATATGTGTTTTTAAATTTGAAGTACCCCTTCATTTATAAAGATGCTTTTAAGATTATGGTTTGTTGACAGACGGTGCTCATGGCATAGGTAAATAAATAGCAAAATAGGAAGAAAAATGTACATAGCAATTTCATCCACAGATCTCATTTTGTTTTGTGACTGATGTAAATTTAAATGCAACTTGCAGGCTGCTGTAAAGCCTACATAATGTTGATGGATTATATTTACACTTTTTTTCTGTGTATTCCTTTGCAAACAAAGCACAGCACCACAGATGCTCTGGTTTGGACTATTCTGTAATGGCAGCTTTGGGGCTCATGTTTAAAGTTAATGCATTACTGTTAGTGAGTAAGACTTACTACTGTAAAAGTCTTCCACTTTTTTTTGATAGAAAAGTTGAAACATGTCAATGTTTTTACTTCTTTATACTTGCAACTTCATAGCATCTTTACCAGTTCACAAGCTTGAGTGCTCCAAAGATGTCTTATCAGAATATTTCAATGTAATGACATAGTAGATTTTGCTCATTTACACTGTCAATGGTTGCTTGTTAAAGGGTGTAGGCGCTGGTACATTTCATGATTTGCTTTGGTGAATCTCCTTAGCTGTTTTCACATTGTTCTGTTTTATAGCCCTCATTTTAATGCACAGAGCAGCAAAGACATGCCAAAACTATGAGATATATCTTAAACAAGTATTTATACTCCATGAACTTTTCCACGTTTTGTCAAATTACAACTAAACTTCAAAGTATTTTATTGGGATTCTTTGTAACAGATCAACACAAGTTTTGCATATTGGTGGAGTGGGAGAATTTTGTTTCTTTTTTTTGTAAGAAAATAAAAATCTGAAAAGTGTGGCATGCATCTGTGCTCAATCAATATTTTATAAATTTACTGTACGTTTTACTACAACAACAGCTATAAATCTTTTCAAGACTGAAAATGTTGTCCATGATTTTTTGTAAAGTAGCTTAGGCCGAGTCAGGCTGGATAGATAGCTTCTGTGAACAGCAGCTTTCAAGTCCTGCCACAGATTCTCATTTGAATTTAGGTCTGAACTTTGACTGGACCATTTGAGCACATGAATATGTTTTGATCTAAACAACTCTGTTGTAGTTCTGGTTATAAGTTTAGGGCTGTTGTCCAGCTGGAAGGTGAACCTCCACCCCACTCTCAAGGCATTGGCCTCTATCAGGTTTTCTTTCAGGATTTCTTTTTATTTATTCCATCCAGTTTCCCATTAACCTTGATCAACTTCCTTGTCCCGGCTGAGGAAAAGCTTCCTGCAGCATGATACTGCTACTGTCCTGTTTCACTGTAGAGATGGTATGTTTATAGCAACATACACTGTTAGTTTTCTGCCACAGATAGCCCTTTGCATATTGGTTAAAATGTTTAGTTTTGGTTTTATCTGAGCAGAGCTTCTTCTTCCACGTGTTTGCCAAGTCTCCTACATGACTTGTGGCAAGTTGCAAACTGGACTTCTTGTGGTATTCTCCATAAAAGCCAGATTTGTGAAGTGCATAACTAATAGCTGTTCTCTCAACAGATTGTACAACCAGAGCAGCTCTTCCAGAGTCACCTTGGGCATTTTGGCTGCTTCTCAGAATAGCACTCATCTTGCCCAGCCTGTATTTTTAGGTGGATGGCAAGTGTTGTTTTGCAATTGTATCATATCTGACCTGTGCTAAATGAGTCAACCCAAGCACAGGGCGCAGTGCAAAAAATGTAAATAATATATATAATGTTTGCAATAAAAAAATTGCAATAAAAAGGAGTTCATAAAGACACCATCTAACAACACATTAACTAAAATAACATATAATCTTACTAACAGGCATGTTTTCAGAAATAATTTATTTATTTTTTATTGTGTTAATTTATTTTTAATAAACTCAGAATGATGTTTTATAACCTAACGCAACTTCAAACTTCTGAACAACTGTATCCTAGATTTATCTGCTGGATTCCTTGGTCTTCCTGATTTCGATTATGTTTTATAACCCATCTCTAAGGCCCTAACAGCAATGGTATTTATACTGAGGTTAAAGTAGACACAGATGGATACTATTTACCAACAAGATGACTTCTGAAGGCAATTGTGTGCATTAGATTTTAATTGAGAATATTAAATAAAAACAGCTGAATACAAAACTGTTAGTGTTTATTAAAAAATAAAATAAAAACATGTATCATTTTTGTTTCCAATTCTCAATTTCCTGCTTCTTTGTGTTGGTCTATCAACTACAATCCCAGTAAAATACTTTCTTTATAACATGACAAAAAGTGTAACGGTTCAAGAGACATGAACCCTTTCATTTGGGCCTTGTATCTCATATCACTTTGTTGGATATTCTATATATTATCACAGTGTTTTTCAACCCTGGTCCTCAAGGCACACTGCCCTGCATGTTTTAAATATGTCCCTGCTTCAACACAGCTGATTTAAATTGATAACTAATAAACAAGCTTTTGTTGAACTGGAATCTTCTGAATCAGGTGTGTCAAAGCAAGGAAACCTCTAAAACATGCAGGACAGTGTGCCTTGAAGACCAGGGTTGAAAAACACTGCATTAGCACAAATGACAATATACACACAAACAGGCTTGGCAATTGCCAGCATGATACATATGGGATAACATGATCATATGAACTGAGAGGATTCTTGAGCATAAGGACAAATACTTGTCATCAAGCCTGCATGTGTGGTGTCATTTAGCAGCTATCCATGATCCATATGAATTCCCATGCTTTAGCGATTATGCCCTACAGTCACAGTGAAGCCTCCTTTGTAGGTTTGTGAACATAATGGGCCATTAAACAGTTCCAGTGCCAGACCCAGATGAGAAATTCAAGCACCCCGGGAGCCGGGCTCATTAAAACATATTTCTGCACATGGTATTCAACTTACTATTTGTCTGCAAAAGTCATAGGCTAAGAATTGGAACGGGGTATAAGTCAGTGCTGTGCAATGAACTGACAAAACTTTTGCATGCCAGCTCTGTCACTTTTTTTCAGAGTCACTGCTCAATAACCTCTAATTCCAAAGTTGATGTTGAATTTTGTGCATGCGTGACACAGTTTTCACATTGCACAGTGCATTTAGAGTTGGCCAATGTGTCATTGCTTTGTGAGGGGGTGGCAGTGAGTTGGCTTCCACATACCAAGCTGGCCAAACTACTTCTGTCACTGATTATGGATGCACTCACTTTTCAGTAGCTAGCACCATAGAGTAGCCATATAGACTGTGGACATCATAGTGGTTTCCCCAGGCCTGCTTGGCATCCATGCAAAGGGTCTTACTGTACATCACCTCATCCAGAATCTCTGAGGGGAAGAAAAGGGATAAAGAAAGTGAGGAGATGAAATAAATGTAGCTGAAAATACAAAGTGGAGTGAAGGATATGGACACATAAGGGGAAAAGGAGCAGAGAGGGACAGAGAGAATTTCAAAACTCTTGGTGTACAGTGCAAAAGAAAATTGTACAAGTGAGAAAATCAGAGAAGGAACAGAAGAAGAGGAAGTAGATGATTAAGGAGGAGAGCAATCAAAATGGAAGTGTGTCTTCTCCAGTTCTGATCATGCTGTCTTGGAAATTGTTAGAATAAAATACATGGTTCAATAGTATTTTTGATTATTATTTAGAAGGAATGAACATTTTCTATTAAGCTCTAATAAAATGCATAAGTTAATAAACTTTGTATTACACACCCATATTATCCCATACAGTTTACATATCATAGCATCCTATGTTATTTTGTAAGGTTAAACAAGTGATTACAGCTTAAAAATATTGATAATATCATGTGTAATGGTGTACTGTGTAAGACTGATACACAATTATTATACTACCTGTAATAGATGGCTTTTTGAACAAACTTAGTTTGAGGAAATAGAGTTTAATTATCTCTGGACTGAAAAGTCAATGGCCAGTCTGAATGCAAAATGCCTAACAAGTGATACAATTGACAGCAAAATCAAGATTTAAATAAAAAAAATAGAATTTGCACTATGAAAGTGTTGAGACTGGAGTTACTTAAGTACAACTGAAATTTGCACTGATATTGACCCTGCTTGGACTAGCCATTAGCTCACCAACCCATTCATAATTAAATTATATTTTCCAAAATTGAAGCTATACATACAAAATTTTCATAACCTTTTCAAAAAAACTTCAAAAGTTTTGGGAACATAAACTTTTCCATGAAAAAATAAAACAGTGAAGTCTTACTTGGAGTGTAGGGCGGGTAGTTGAGGTTGTTAGCAACACAACCCTTATTTGACCCTTTCACAAAACTAGACACCTCATTCATGTCCTGAAACATGTGAAAGGAAAGAATAAGGTTGTTAATGTGTGTGTACAAGTACAAGTGAGTGGTACAGCACAGTGATTAGAACTCAGAAAATAAGTAGGTTAATAAATAAATAAATAAATAAATAAAGTAAAAAAAAAACTAATAAAAAATGGTTGCAGGAATGCCCTTCAGGCCCAGTGCTTTTCTTGGCTGAGCTTATACTGTATGTTCTTCCAGTGCACATTTGGGTTTTCTCCAGGTGCTCCAGTTTTCTCCCATAAACCAGAAAAATGCATGCTAGTTCCAATGGTAACTATAAATGGCCCTTAGGTGTTGACCCTGAGATGGACATGAAACTTTTCCAGGGAGTATGATGACTCCTATACAACGACTGCTGGACAAAGGCTCCAGCTCCCCATGAGAAGTGTGTAAAGAAAATGGTTGAAAGTATGAATAGATCTAAAATTGTTATGGTATCTTATAGTTATTCCTAACATACTGTATACTCTAAGTGCTACTAGACTGAAGCAGGGAGCAATTGGTATTCTGTCAATAAATGTTGTGTTTTTAATTTGTTGTGTATCTCTTGGTATTTAGGATCACTATACTAAAATAATGCATTGGAATTATTTGCATCCAGTTTGTTTTTCTATTCAATAAGTATCTCTAATAAGACCTGGATTAAGCAAAGGTCCCAAAAAAAGACTGAGATGGACATTGTACATATGTGAGTGTGTAAGTAGGAGGAGGAGGAAAATGTTACAGTAATGAGTATATCTACAGTGAATTTCCAGCTAACAAATCATTAACAGTGTATAATTCACTCTGCTTTTTGTGTGTGCCAAGTTTCTTAGTGCTCTGTTGTTCAACCCCCCCAAAAAAGTAATTGCTAGTGAAAATGTCAGAAATTTAGGCTCACTGTCCCTGTGTGTGCATGTGTGTGCTTGTAATTGGCTTCAAAATCATGCCTGGTTTGGAGTTTACAGCTATTGAGCAGCTAATTACTGAGTTCACTTCATGTTTCTGAAACAGACTTACAATCCAGAGGGCATCGTGTTTGATCTCCTTGTAGAGTCGCTCATACTCATCAACCCACCAATCGATGCAGTTTTGGGAGGTGTAGTCTGGAAACACCGTCTCCCCCGGCCAAACCTGCGAGGGAGGGAATGTGAGATAACAGTTTGTTTACAAGCAATACAAACATTTTCAAAACGATCTTGGATAAAACTAGGAGAACATTAGTTTGGCATTGCTGCAAGAGCGTCCCTAATGACAGGATACATTTCAAGTTTTCTTCAAGCTTGACAGGAGTTTTTGGTACTAAAACATTTTAGTCATTTCATCCTTTTATTTAAGTGTCAAAAGCATCTGGAACATGTCTTTAACCACATGCTAACAACATGACAGAACACGTTGAGCAGAAGCGGTGTAGGAGTAGCGATCTCTGTGGAAATAAAACCCTGTGCCTGTGGGGGTGTCGGAGAGACAGCTTTGAGATGCAGGGATGACAATAAAAAAGAGAACAGGGGAAAAGGAGAAATGGACTAAGAGAAAGGGTGGGATTGATGAGGTAGAGCTAGCAAAGGAGAAAAGGGATAAAGAGACAGATGAGTCGAGGAAGAGAACAGAGAGGCGAAGAAATCGATAATGCAATAGAAATCTCAAGACGTGACTGTGTGTTAGAAGTCGTCCTTAATGACATGTATTGAGAAAAATGATTAATCCACAGGCAGAGGCAGAGATTTCCTTTCTCGCTGTGTGTGTATCTGTGCGTATGCAGGATCTCTGTGTGAATTCTTCTGCAGAGCACAGAGATATTAAATCTCAAGGTTGCTCCAGCTCTGGCTTTCTTATACCTTCTACTTCGGCTGAAAATAACTTTACAAGCCGGTTCATAGCAAACGACTGAATCACCCTTATGTACGCTCACGTGCATACAGGCAGATTTATAGGCTGATGTTTTTGGCAGGTGGTCTGAACTTCAAGGTCAGAGCTTGTTGATAGACCGTTGTGGATGCCATTGGTCCTTTATGAGTCATTTCTTCATTTAATTTAAGATTTCGTCACGTATAGATTCCTGCTGACACCGACAACAGGGCAAACACTTGAAACAAATCTGCTGGCATTTGAAGCGGCATATCTCACTCTTGTCTTTTTGCTGCTTTTATGTCTCCCTTTTGCCATCCTGCCTATCTGTCTCCTTTCTCTTTTACCTGATTCTCGACATCCCTTTGCCTCTACACTGTCTTCAAAGGGGTTCCTTAACTTGCACCTTGTCTGTGCCTTTGTTCTGTGTACTTGATAATCTGTTCTTTTGTCTCGCTGTGGCTGGATTCCTGTGTAAGTCTCTGTCAGCTACTTTGTAAAACAGCCAGTCTGTCTCCAAGTACATTCTAATCTATTATCTACATTCACCGCTAATCTATTATCTCTTTCTGTCTGTGCACTTGTCGTCTTTGTGCCTGTCTCTCATCCTCACCTTTAACCCAAATAAACTCTCTTTATTCTCTCCCAGTTACTTCATTTATGTCCATATTTTCTTTGTTCTTACCTCTTTGGTGAGGAGAGAAAATTTTATCTATACGAGTTAAGCCGTTCTGTGTTGTTTTTTTTTTGTTTTTTTTTACTCACGTACGGAAACATATGGGCCATTGGAAAAAGCTTTTATCCTTATCTTTGCAAGCAATTAGTTGTTTTAAAAGCAAAATAAATACCAGCCTGTCACTGTATTGCCTTCATTGCCAGTGCAGAGACAGCAAAGGTTGTTTTGAAGGAACCTGACTGTTTTTTTTAAAGTACACATCATATGGAAATAAACTACAATCAGTTATTTCTCACAAATGTCAAGGCACACATACCCCAAAAATAGCATTTTATGTGAACATTGTTAGACACAGATGAACTCATGACCATTTTCTTTTTTTTTTCTGTCTCTATCTTCAAATAGATAAACATGTATGTAAGTCTGTCATGCGGGGACTCAGAACATTTTAAGATTAAACACTAATGCAGAATCAATGCATATGGTTGACCTACTCATAAACAGAATAATAAAAGTGATTTGTGGGGCATACTAGGCCTAATCGTCTGTGTAATCAAAGGCAACACTTTAAAAGCATGAAAGCAACATACTCCTGTCTCCTACCACCCTAACCCCCTACCTTAACACTCAGCAGGGAAGAGCCTTTTAAATGTATGCTCTTTGGAAAAGGGAATAAAAAAACATGCTGGGTGCTTCAACGTTCGTTTAGGAAAATAAAAAAAACTATGTGCTGCAAATAATAATAATATATAATATTGTAAATAATACAAAAAAATCTAACACATTTTTGGTGGATTTTTATTTATGCTAAAAATGTTCTTCCTCAGTGTGTCAGTCTGTCTTTAACATGGACATTCTCACCAGCTAGTGGTGTGGTACAGTTATATTTACCTTTTTTTTTTCAATTACTGGAAGATGATGTTAGCTGATAATGTTAGCTTCACCAGTAAATAAAAATATTTTTTTATTTAGTGGCATATCACAATTTTTCCTTTAATTCTGTATACAACCAATAAATATATCTAATATTGTAGCTTTATTGTGTCATAGTTGATTAGTTTTATCACAAACGTTCACACTTAATTAACATTTTCTTCAAACAATATGTCCAAAATTTTAAATATATTTTTATAACAGTAAATTACATTTTAATTTCCATGTAATGGCTTATATGTATAGAAACTATTTAGTTTCTTCACCTGCACAAAAGTTTCAATGCAAGTTTATTTTATTTTATTTATTTATTTATTTATTTACTTATTTATTTATTTATTTATTTATTTATTTAATATGTGCTATACCTATCATTGATGAAGCCTTGAGCTAAGCTCTACAATACCATTATTT
>JARVGW010000624.1:5065816-5076513 GCA_031762495.1 Anablepsoides rubrolineatus | reverse complement strand
ATGTTTGTGGTTGTAATGTGACAAAATATGGAAAAGTTCAAGGGGTATGAATACTTTTGCAACCCACTGTATGTGCAACAACAGAAGACTGGCTCCAACATGAAAAGCTGGATGTACAAGAGTCTGACCCAGAGCCAGAGGGGAATGAAGACAACTAAACTGTAGGTGAGCTCAGACACTTTTGGCAGTTTTGTTGCAAATAATTTAATGTAATAGTTTAGAAAATATTATAGAAAATAGAGAAAATTGATCAGGTTAAAAATCTGTTAATCAGCTTTTTCCAGTTTTAGCTTTACGTGCTGTTTGAGTTTTAGTTAACACCTCTGCTCTGTTCTCTGGTTCAATGAAGATCATGTTGTATGAGCATATAAGGATCTTTTTTTTTTTTTTCTTCTGTTGTTGTAGTTCATTGTTATTTTGCACTGGGTGATTTTGGATTCATGTTTTGGTTAGCTTTCATGCACTTTTTATTATTATTATTATTTTAATTATGTTGTTTTGTTGATTGCATTGTTTTGTTTGTAATGTGAAATGTTTTGTTTTCTGTCTTGGTCCCCAGGAAGAATAATCTCTGCTGAGGCACAGACTAATGGGGTACTATACATAAAACTAAAACTAAACTTAAATGATGCCCTGCTTCCTTGGAAGGTTTTCCTAAATACTCATACTGAATTGCTGTTTATGCATCCCTGGCTGTAGTGGTTATCTGCATTATGTCTTGTCTCATCAAACATCAGTTTCACATGTTAATTTTCATGTGTTCTATAAGAATTCATACACTCATGTTGCTAGATTTTCAAACTCATTGACAAACTAATATGTAATAACTGCATAATTTATGCTCTATAGGAATAAATAATGTGATTAGCTAAACACCATATGATAAAGGCTAAAATGTCTCTATTATGTGTCACTAGCATAATAGTGATTAACCTTCCACCTAATTACACGTAAAAAAAAAGTATTTAATGTATATAAACTTTTTTTTCAAGATGTTTAATAAAACATTATTACAGCATTTGCGAAAATTCTAAGACCATAGGTTTTATTGAAATTCTAGATCTGTTTTTGACCCACCAAACCTTCCATCGTTTGTGTTAAAACTTCTTTTTCAGCCATGGAGCAAGTTCTGTTTGCAGACATCCTGGTAAAATCACGAGGAGATTTACAAAAATAAAAAAATAACAAAGGAAGCTCAATGTATCAACAGAAGAAAAAAATATCAAAAAGCTTTTCTTTCTTTCTTTTTTTCTTTTTTTCTTTCTTTCTTTCTTTTTTTCTTTCTAGAAAGACACATCTACTCATAAGAATAGAATTTCTTTACTTTCCCTCTCTTTCTAACGTCAACCTGCCTGTCAACCCCACCGACCTCAACAATCCATCAAATACTATGACTGCTGCTCCAAGACAGGGTGGGGGGGGGGGGGGGGGATAAGGAGGAAGGGCAAAAGATATTAAAAGAAAAAAAGAAGTTTGAATTAAATTCTGCGGTCAAAAAAAGGAAGCCGTTTGGAAACTGCAAACCAGTGGATCGCCTTGGGCCAAAAGAAGTTTGTCCCTCTCAAGCATCTCAAAGTTTCAGCAGTTACATTTACATCCCACTACATCATTATCTCTCCCTCCGCTCCACTTGAAGAACTGATGCTATAAAAAATAAAAGAAAATGCTAAATGTTTCAATTAAATGAGGCATCGGTTTGGCAGCACAAAATCCAGTCTTTTTTTTTTCTAAAGCAACATCATTTTGTGTAATAGCCAGTGAAAATGATGATAAATGACTCTACCCTTTGCCATCAGTTTCGGTCTGAACTGCATCAGAAATGCACACATCTTTACCTTGTAGAGTTGCTCCTCTTTATCCACCTGTCCTGCATTCTTCTCTTGACACTTTTCCGTCATTCTTGACTTCAAATTACTCATGAAGACCAGAGAAGTTTTCACATCAAGCCGTTAAGTGTGCTCATACATTCAGCCATTTAAAAAAAAGTCCCTGCCCTTTTGGTCTCCTTCCCTCACTGCCCCTTTAGTCTGGTGTCCATAATTCCCCTTGTCTGCAGTGCCAACACTGTTTATCTCCCATCCTCTCTTCTTTTCTTCTCGCCTTTTCATCTTATCAGTCCCCTACCCCCCACCCCGTCATCACCACCACCTTCTACTCCCTCTGGCTTCTTATCACACCCTACCCTCTCCTTTTCAGTTGAAATGAAAAGAATGAGCTAAAGAAAAAAATGGACCACGGAGGAAAAGATGATCCTGGGAGGAAGAGTGACAGTGGTTTATGGGGTAAAAGGTGATGCTGTATTTTTATTAATTTCTTTGTTGTTTGTGTTTGTTTGTTTTGTGTCTCCGATTTTCTGATTCCCCTCACAGCTTTTCTGTTCTCGCTCATTCACACATATAATCACCCTCTCAACAGAAAGCAGTTGTTTTTGTCCTTCTCTGTCGAGTTTATGAGGGTTCTCGTATTCATTATTACCAATCTAAAATTTGTGCACTCTCAATCATCCATAAACAGCAGCAGACATCAGCGCTGCACTGGGATAAATTGCTACATATTTTACCATGGCTACAGAGCAGCATCTCACTACATTTCAAAGTATAATTATGAAATAAAGTTAAATACCCATAAATTCAATGTGACTTTGCTGCCACACCTTTTTTTCAACCTTCTATAAACACTACGAACAATGTTTTTTTTATAGATTTAAAGAGTTGTGAAAAGGTATAGTCAAATAATTAATGCAACAATCATTTTAATAAGCGGTGTTTTTTTATGTTTTGTGTTTGTTAAATCTATGTACTTACTTTGGCCCACTATATACCGTATGTGCAACTGATAGAACTGTACTCATAAAAAGTGCATAGGAATTTACACTGACTGACATCATTGCTAGTAATCAGTGGTATAACACACACTAATTTGCCCACCCCCCTCCACACACACACACACACACACACCTACACACACGCACAAATGCATGTATTTATTTCCTGTCTAGTCTATGACCATGAATCAGCAACCTGCCTGAGTTATAGTCCTGCATTGTGGATTCTCTCCACAACTTGCTTACTCTCCAGGCATAGAAAACACACACACACACACACACACAAAAAAAAGCAAAAAAAAAAAAAAAAAGCAAACACACCCATGTGAGCAAAAAAAAAAACCCATCAGCAGTCAATAGACCAACAGAAAGCAATGAAATATTTAAGTGATTTTTTTCCTGCATTTGCGTCTGTTGTGAAGACATTTTTTTTCTTCCATCAGCACAACAATTATGCAATTGCTTAGATGTGACAAAAGAAACACATACAGTACTCCTCTTATTTACACCTCCAGACAGGTTTATAAATCCAATACAGGATGCTGAACCTTTTGTTTTTTGCAAATGTTAATGAATATTTAGGTTTGAGTTTGCACAGTATCAAAAAACACAGTTTATTCACTCATTTTATGCTGTAGGGTTGAAGAGGTAGGACTCATTTTGATTAATCTTTTGTCCAAAGTGGACTGTTGCAAAAGAGATTGCACATATAAAAATCAAATTGTTTTTTATTTGCCAACTACATGACCAATTATGCATGTCTCTAGGTCTTTAGTCATCTAAAAATACAATTAAAAGTAATTAATCTTGTGAGTGCACATGTTTGGCTAAAGAGAGAAGAAAAAAAAAACAACTTTTAGGAGCTGTGAATCTTGCTATCGAGACACTTATTACCTATAGAAATCTTTAGACGCGTGGGTGCGTAGAAGTGTGGGAGACTGCTGAGCCCTCTAAAAGCTGTCAGGCCTTAATTAAGCTAACTCCTGTAATGCTGAGCTAAGGCTAGCAATGCAAGCGATAGTTCCTCATTAGGCAAAACATCCCACAAATCGCTCCTTCTCTTCTATAGTAGCTTTTACAGAATGCTCTCATTGGCAGAACAGCTTCTTCGCATGATTACACACACAAACACACGCACACAAGGAATCACAATCTGGGCCTTATACACACACAATGCATGGGCATCATTATACCCGCTAACCAGGAACAAATCTTTGGCCTACATCAGTGGTAGAGAACACACCATTGGTACGTCCTATTAGGCAACAGACAGGGGCCCTAATACACTTACACACACACACATATACACAGACACACAAAGAAAGCAAACAAACAACCACAATAAATAAATAAATAAATAAATAAATAAATAAATAAACAAACCTCTTGGAACCAGAACCTGTATTTTCTAAAACCTTGAAACTCACTAGATCAAACAGTATAATCTCAGGTTTGGAACAACAACAACAAAAGATCAACATGCAAATTAAAACAGCATGGTTGTAATTGTATTTGTTTAAAAGAAATGGCAGTGTGGATACCCCTTTGTTCTTTTCCCACTTGTGCTGAAACTGAACCTGCAATGTGCCAATGAATCTATCCATCCACTTTCTTCACCTGCTTTTCTTTTCCAAATTGCAGAGGACTAGTGCCTTGGTCACCTTGGACAGGTCATAAGTCCACTGCAGTGCCACACACACACAAACAACCATTCACACTTTCACCCACAAACAATTTAGATTTTCCAAATAACCTTACATGTGAGAGGAAATCTGAGTACCCATGTCATGTCCATGTCAAATACTCATTAATTAATTAATGAATGAATAAATAACTACCTACAACAGAATGTGTTCTATAAAGTGTGTATATATGTATATAGTTCAAATGTCCACTTCTCACATAATGACAGCAGGACATGGGTGTCAATGACCCCCACGACACAGAAACAAAGAAGCGAGTAAAGATAATGGATGGATGTTTTGTAGTGAAATTGTATGAAGAAGTAATATAAATATATCTTACTTGTTGTAAATAGTTTTTTGAATGACTGTTTAATCATGACTAGATGGACAAGATAACAACTAGTCTGGTTTTCTAAACTCTTAAAACAAGTTTGATTAAAAAAAAAAAAACAAACACAAAAACAAAACCAACAAACAAAAAAAAAATCACAGCTGTTCATGCAAGCAAACCTATACACATTTTCATGTCCAAAAACTTTGCATTCTTCAGCCTGCACCAGAAGTGCCAAAAACATCCATCCATTAGTTATACGTGCTTATTCCTTCAGGGTCACAGAGGTCATTAGTGCCCATATCCCGCAGTCACAGTGCGAGGGGCGGGGTACACCCTGGACAGGTCACAAGTCCCTCACAGGGCCACAAAGAGACAAACAACCATTCACTCTCTCACTCACACCTAGGGACAATTTAGAGTTATCAATTAACCTAACAGTCATGTTTTTGTTGTTTGGGAGGAAGCCGGAGTACCCGGAGAGAACCCATGCATGCACAGGAAGAACATGCAAACTCTATCCAGAAAGGTCCATGGGCCGGGATTTGAACCGGTGACCTTTTTGCTGAGAGGCATGAGCTCTACCAACTGAGCCACTGTGCCGCCAAAAACAAAGACAAAAACAAAAACATGCTGCCAAAAACATCTGGTGGTATTTGAATTTGCAAATATCTATAAAATTCTACCTAAATAGTCCTGTAATGTAACACTGACTGGTGTGAATGGTCTCTGTGTAAACCATCATGAACTTTTTGATTAATATGGTCAGCACCTACTTTGGTTTTGGCCCACTTAATGTAGCTTGTCAATCAGAATTTTTTTTTTTTCTTCTCAATTCAAAGTTGCTCAGAACCCCACTTCAAAAGATCTTAACTACTTTAAAGTTTTAGCACACATTTCTTTTTCATTCATGCTACTACCACACAGACTAAATCCCTTGGCACACACAGTGAGTCTATACAATGTGAACTCAAATATAAAATGCATTAAATTAATAATGAATGGGTAAAAATGTTGCAGCTGTGGATAATTTGAAGCCAAGGAAACATCACATTTTGTTTTTAAAGCAAAAAGATATTTCAGTCGTATGCAAAACAATGTTTTAAACCAATATTTCTGCAGCCTATTATATCAAATGATATGACATTGCTTCTAATATGACCTTATAAATGCAGCTTTGCATAATTCTGACCCTTCTAAATACATGAATAATTTATAGTATATGCAAATATATTTTTGATTTAGCCCTCTGGTATGTTTTAAAAACATTTACGTGAGATGTTCCATTCACACCCACACAAACTGTCCTAAACAGTCATCGTGTGCATTACAGCCTGTACTGACAATCAGCCGACTACGAAAGCTTCAGTGTTCTTGCTTTTATCTCAGCATCCTTCTTCTTCCGCTGTTTCCCAACTATTTTTTTGGTAATCAGCTCTGCTTCCCTCATACTTCGCCTCCTATTTATTCACAATTCTAGTGTTACTGAAATTAAAGTGCGCTGGCAGGGCCATCTGTAATACATTATTCCAGGCTTGTTTCTACTGGCATAAATTTCACACATGCTTTGATGCTTTTGTTTATTTAATTGAAGAGCGATATCTCGCTTTCATTAAATCTCTGGCATTCCCAAAAAAATCTGTAGCGGCTATGAAACCCCTGAAGGATGCTTTAACATGAGAGAGATTATGTAGTCTAAACAAGCAAGCACGTTAGCTATATACAGGCAATCAACATGGGGGCTTGACTAAACCATTCACATCTGTGAGGAAAAGCTAGGTTTTTTTGTAATGAAGGCACACAGACAAATTAAACAACAAAAACAAAGAAGTTACCTTTATCTTCAACTGAATTTCCTGAACTGAAAAGCAGCTGAAACAACAAGGATTATTTTTAAGCCATTAAAATAAACGTTATAGTTCTAAAACAGTTAATTATGTTGGTCTCTACAAGAAACTTGAGAAGTAAAATAGGTTGTAACTACTTAAAGGGGCTGTTCAAATTATTTTAAGTTGGGTTCTATGTAACCACAATGGCTTATTAATTACCTACTTGTTGTAAATACCTCTCTGAACAGTCTTTGTTTGGAGAAACTGTGTTTAAATCTGGGCAAACTACATAAAAACTAGTCCAATTGTTCCTAAAACAAAAATAGATTGCTGCCATTTTAAAGAAATATATAGTTAAATAAGTCAAAGCAGTTTACAAACACATTAGTGTTTTTTTTTATCTTCAAACTGCTATAGGTTACAGAGTTATTACACAGTTATGTAATAGCATTATTACTATAGCAAGGACATGTAGCAGCATCTAGCTGTGGTACTTTTTGGGCAGCTTTGAGCATTTTCAGCCATGACCTTTTTGAGCCTTAAGTTGTTTTTTTGATGTTGGTGGTGGTTTTTAAATGGCAGTTGTCTTGTTTTGGTTTTAGCCTTACTATGATTCCTCATTGGCTTTCCAATGCAGTCAGAAATAAAATAGTTTTTGCCTTTGAGGGTGTTCAACATATTTCTGCAACATAGTCATTCTTAATCATTATGTCTGCAGAAACCCACTTTAAAATACCTGAACTATCACTTTTAAGTTCACATAAACTGATGACAAATGGAAAGTTAAATACAAATCTTCCCTGATACACTAATGTTTTGTTTGTTTGATTCAGCAACAAAATTGTTCAACAACAGTATCCAAATGAGCAAAAAGTCAATACAGAATGTTTAAAACTATGTTGAGACATTGCACTATTTCATTTTCTCAGTTGTGAAACTCTTGTACAATGACCAACATCTGTCTAGAACACAGCCTTTTGAATCTAACCTCAAAGTAAAGCAGTTTTATGTCAGTTAAAGCAGAGCACAGACTAATGAATCCATTTGCTTTATAGCAGAGACGTCAGCAGCTATGTTTATTAGAAACATGTACACAGGTGGAAAAATGTTGAGGAAAAAGGAGATTATTTAAAAAATAATCAGAAAAAAGTGCCAACAATTGCTAGCTCAAGTGAAAAATGGTAATGTGTATGACATCAAGAGTCATTAAGATGAGCCACTATGTGCAAATCACACTTCATTAGAGGAAGGAGGTGAACAAGAAAAAAATTACTGCAGTGGTCCATAGAAATTCTTTACAGGCCATTTAAAGGTACAAAGTAGGCCCCACTCTGCAGAACAAGAAGTGAGAAAGAGACACTGTGTTCCATATTCTATTTTATAAAATCATGCCTCCTGCTCTCCCCTCCCTTTCTCCCCTTGGAATAAGTGATAACGACATAGATTTCTTAATCTGTCTTATGCACAAAGCCGTGACTCTATAGTACACTGCTGAGCAGCACAAATAACTGCAACTTCTCCCAAACTTGCAGTATTTTCAAACCAGAGAGTGGGGCCATAATCTCAGGGGAGCTAAAATTCACAAGGCAAACAATACGGATGCAGAGCTTTACGGCACACATGGCATCAGAAGGTAGCAGAGCACTGAGAATCACCCTCTCTCCCTCGTTCTCACTCTGCTGCTTCCTGCATCCATTTCTTTTCTCGCTTTCTCCGCATCGCTTTCTCCTTCCCTCTCTTTCTTTCAACATACTGGGTCAGCCGTGCTCCTGCACTGCAGCACTGTTGACTGATGTGGCAAAAGAATTTTCACAATATCAGGAGTTGGGGAACTGTATTGGAGTGGTTCCTATATGTCTCCTTTTGGGATTTCTGTCTGTAATGCATTTGCTATTGTAACAATCGGTACCAGTCATTCCCAAAATACAAAAAAAAAAGACACCAGGGCTTATTAGTCACAGCTTGTTTGCTAAATAGCATGTGTTTATGTGCAAATTATAGAGATAAGATACATCAAGTGTTAACAAAGCAAAGCAGAGTAGAAAATACCTTTTTTCCCCCCTTGCAGAGAAATACCACTACGACATGGCTCACTGCACTGCAAATTCCACAGCACTTTTTGACATCACTGACATCACCAAAAATTAGTTGAGCCATCAGAACCGACTGATAAGCTGGTAGCTAAATATATATATTCAAAATGTTAACCCACCAGTCTCCCCCATACGGAAAGGCATGCACAAAGAGTGGAGTGTTCCTTTTTGTATGCAGCACCTGCAGCATACTGCAACTCAGCACTGTGGTCAGAGGCAGATTGGCTTTTTCAGCAAACTGGAGATAATTCTCCATTTCCTTCAATAAAGAAAATATCACACACACATACAACCCCCAACCCACACACACAGAAACTGCACAGTGTAAGAAGTCACAGAAACCTCCCTGCCTCCTCCTAGCATTTTGTCTTTTCATTGGTCTTTCCTTTTTCCGTTAATTGGACAATTACAGCTTTTTTCAGGGACAAAGAGAGAAGAAAAATGACTTTTACTTTCCCTAAGTGGCACGTCCTTCATGATCCCCCCATCTAATGACTCTGTGTTCTCCTACACTTTCCTAAGCCGCTTGTCTTTCGCAGTCCCTCCTATCAATAGGGCTCTCAAAGTCCTCCTATTTTGTAATTCCTCTCTACATTCGCCCCTGCGCTGCCATTCCAAATCAATGCCTCAGCCAATTTTGGTTCTCAGATAGCCACCACCACATCAACAAACACCAACAGAGAACAGGAGAACAAGAAAGGAGGACGCGCAATCAATCTAACATGCGCGCACATATGCTGACACATATAGTTGTGGGCTGAAAGCAACCTTTTCTCCGATGTGCTGTGCAGACAAATATGAGTCGAACAACCAGAGGCCAAAAAACACATCAAGAGCAAAAAAACATTAGAGGAGAGGAGGAAAAAATAACACATCGTGTTGGAAACCATATTTTTTTTCTTTACACTTTCCCACTACCACATATGTTTAGGAACATTTAATGACTATACTTTAACTTTGCATTGGTGTGTTATTTTTAGCATTTAGAGAGAAAATACCTGTAAGTAATAAAAAAGTGCCAGATGTCTTTTCAGTTAACCTAATTGCAATTAAATACAAAAAGAAAACAGCAAGAGAATAGCAGCATCATGTGTACTGTAATGCTATTACATTGATCCTTATTTAATCAGTTTAATGTTGTCTCTTATCTCTCCAGCAGGTACCATAAATCTAACACACAGCATCCTCTATCATTAACCAGTCTGGGTATGTGTCACACAAATACATTCAGACAGCACCAGAGTCAAATCTGGGGGAGTGCAAATGTTTAGAAATTAACTAAATAATAATTTAATAAAAATAAAAGTGTAGTCAAAATTGTAGACATTGCTTTCTATAAAAAAGCTAAAGTTTGATGAATCTAAATTGACTGAATGAGCTAAGCTGATTTCAGACATCTACATAAAGGAACCAAAATGTATTGAACCATTCTGTGTCACACTTTAAACATACTGTAACTTGGATATAAACAAAATAACAAGAAGTATTGTTGAGAACAAATCAAGCAGACAAACTACAAATAAGAAACAGGATGAAAGGACAGAAACAGAAAAAAAGCATCCTGAAAATGAAAAACATATATATACTTTTTTTTTTTTTGCATTTACAATGTAGAAGTATTGATAAAAAGCACGGCTTGAGAAATGGTGAGAAAGAATTTTGGGATTTGCATGGTTTAAGCACCACTGAAACAAGCCAAATGTTAGATTTAAAATGGATAAATAATCAATGAATTACATTTCACGCACAAAAAAACAATTAAAAACAAATAAAAAATGTTATGCCAACTTCAAATGTAAAGGCGCTTGTAAATGTTAGTTTACTAAAATTAGAAGATTTGTTGGGAGAAAACCATTTAGGATGAGACAATAAGTTCATTTCTTTGTAAAGTAATATAATATTAGGTGATGAGGGGGGGGGGGGGGGGGGGGGGAA
>JARVGW010000624.1:4815397-4826993 GCA_031762495.1 Anablepsoides rubrolineatus | reverse complement strand
CCCGTTTTTCCAAGAGTCCTCATATTGAAGGTGTGTATTCATAAAAATGTCCTCATATGTCACGAAAACAAGTGCACTCCCCCACACACACACTCATGGTGTCACATGACCTTTCTTTGAAGCATGAAAACACTAATTACAACTGAACTTCCATCCATTCATCCGTTTTCTGGACACGCTTATTCCTTTCAGGGTTGGTGGGTCACTGGTGACCATATCCAGCAACTAAACTTTACTTTTAAAAACAAACATACAGCAGGAAGGCCACATGTGAATCAATGAGTTGCCTAAAATGATGTTCTGTGTAAATTTCTAATCAAGTGTTTGATTACATGGAGGGAAGCCAGCCTATAAGGACACTGATCCTGTTCCAACTTTAACTACTTACCAATGTAACCGGATCTTTTTCTGCGTTGTGCTGGTTATGAAGAAAGAATTTGCTGTGACACTGGTCGTCTTTGGAGAAGCTTTTTTCCATTTATTCTGATGAGAACAATAAACAGGAAAGTAACCACGTTATGATCTGCCTGCTCCAAGTCCCACATAAAGCAAAAGTATAAAACAAAACTAAAATCAGATCCTGTCACTCAACATAAAACTCACTCAAATATTCACATTACAGGGTGAATATATATTTTACACTGACGATGATAACAAAAATGCACCTAATACATCTATAAATAATCTGGATGATGAAAAATTAATAGCACCCACCTCTCCCACAGGACAAGATTCAAAAGGGAGGAGCCCAGGGGGGTACAAACAATTTAACAAAATAATACCACAGAAGAAGAAATAAGGAGGGGCTTCAGTCACAAGGTCACACGCCTACATTTACAGTGGTTTTTACTGTGTTTACAGCCAGGTATAAAAACTATCTTAACAGAACATTTTGTTTAATTATAACAAAGAACAAAATACACACTGGTTACACCAAGAGATGTTTAGGTTTTCTTTAACAATGAATAGTTCGGATAAAATCTTCTTCTTTCCAGCCCAGACCATGACAGCACCTCCATCATGTTCTAAAGATGGCTGTAGATATTGTCTCAACACCTACAATTACAAATGTTTCAATTTGCACATATCACATGTAAAAACTATTTCAAGCTGCCTGAACCTATTTTTATTGTTTTCCATCCTTAAAAAAGGTTTCTTCATCAACATGTAGCCAGTGACTGACAGTGACTCATCATTCTTTAGCGCAGGGATAATCAATTCTGATCCTCGTGGGCCACAGCCCTGCATGTTTTACTGCTCTGCTCCGACACACCTGACTTGAATGATTGGACGATTATCAGGCTTCTGCAGAAATTAGAAGAGATAATTTACTGACTGAGTCAGGTGTGAGAAGGGAAAAAAGTAAAACATGCAGAGCTGCGGACCTCGAGGACCAGAATCGACTATCCCTGCTTTAGTGAATCAGACATTTTAAATTATGTTTGGTCCTAAAGATTTTTTTTAATTTAGTCTTTATTTCTTATCCATACCCATTTCTGATGTTTTATATAATTACCCAAACTGTCCAAAGACATCCTGTAATCTGCAGTCAAACAACACAATCACAGACAGTCTGATGAGTACTGACATCATGTTTCTACTGGTGTGTGTGTGTGTGTGTGTGTGTGTGTGTGTGTGTGTGTGTGTGTGTGTGCAGGAGTTGTTGACAGGATTGTGCAAGTGTTTGCTTGCGTGTCAGGGTCACAGCAATACACCTCTTTTCTGCCCTCATTTGTGAGATTAGTCAAATCCAGCAGTAGCTTATCCAGGGGTCGGACATCTACCTGTGACCTTCACCTCCTTACACCACCACACACACACATGCACAGACACACACACACACACACACACACACACACACATCCTTGTATTTGCATCAAACTGAGTGCATTGTATTGACTTCCATTCATTTTTGTAACTGTATATATGCCTAACCCAGACATTTTCTATAAAACTAACCATTACTGGTCTATAGTTAACCCTAACCTGAACCAGAACTTAATTCACATCATACCTCTAAACCTAACTAGTAAAATACAGCAGAGCTGCAAACAAAGTGAGGACACTGAAGAAGTCCTCACTTTACATCAAATGGTCCTCACTCTGTAGTCAAAACAAGTACACACACACACACACACACCTACATACACAAGCTTGTGTGAAGAATGTACAAACCACCCTCATGACATGCCCACTCAGTAAGCAGGGACTGTGAGCAGAGTTGAAGGGTGGAGTATTGATGACTAAAAACCTGTAAGGATAAAAATCCTTTGTCTTCATCCAGTCGCTCCCTGAGGCTTGGCGTTTCCCCGGTACGTGTCGTGCTGTTTGATTGTTTAGTTTCTTAGGAATGATTTGGCCCATTTACATATTAACGTACAGTATGTATGACTCTTATCTGCACTGTCTGCTGTTTGCCACTTCATATAGAAAAAATGTTTAATCCATTTTGAAAATTAATAAAATATTTTTTAAAAAATGCAGTTTGTTTTATTTTGCATTATAAATGTCAAAAGTTATATTCCCTGTCAGGCCTCAGTCTTAGGACTGAGGTCTTGTGGGTCATTTTGACCCAAGGGTAACAGAAGGATTAAACTAGGACCATATATATTTCATATTTGCTGGTATGACCAAAATACAGATTGTTTATTCAGTCATAGGTTTTGGTAAATAATCATGAGTTGTAGCTACTATATTTTAAGCAACTTCTTCTGAACCCAACTCCTCCTTTAGGGTAATATGTCATATATCTGTTGGGTGGAACTGATTGTGAACAATAGCTAAGTGTTGTAGGCGATAAGGCGTGTGTTAACTAATCATATCAATTAAAACACACTCTGCTTGAGGTGACCGTGACATGAGTCATTCAAATCACATTGCACATCAATTAAATCACAGTTTAATCAAATAAAAGTAGATAATAGTTTATCAAAACATGGCCTAGTTTGTCTAGGTAAAACAGTATGTGTAGTGCATTTAAAAAAAATCAATGCTGAATAGAATAAAATAGAATAAACCTTTATTGTCATTGTACAAAGCACAGTGAAATTACAGTTCAGAACAACCAAACAGAATAGATTTTCCTTCAATTGAGGTAAAACATAGCTGAGAGTCATCCCCAACCCAAAATCTGAGCTCTAACATGAGATCCTACTGCAAGGTGGAGGACAATGTTTTCTTTTAAATATATTTATAACAGGGATGAGATAAACTGATCAGGAGGTACATCATCTTTGCTTGTGTAATATAATGAATATTGATGCTCTGATTTGTATAGATGCTCTGACAGGTTTTTTCAGCCGTGTTTCTACTTTGTGTGTCTTTGTGGGATCCATGAAAACACAAATGAGGAGATCAGCAGGAAACCAGCTGAATAAGAAGACAGATAAATGTGTTTTTATTCAGAAAGGTATTATTCAAGCAGTATCTAGAAATTTAACAATGATCACAGAAATCCTTCATCAGAATATTAGTGGGATTATTTAGTATGTGTTGCTAAATTATTTTATGAAGCACCCTGTGATTCACACTTGTATTTTAGGCCAGGCCTTAAACAAAAAGAGGATTAAAACTGGTTCAGCTGCAATCATTTGTTAAACTTTAAAACATTTACACTAAAATACATTAATAAATAACATAAAGGTCAACAATGTGATAAAGCACTAACATGTTTCAAAATTGGATGATTCTGCAAGAAAACTTGTTGGTTAAATAAAGATGTTTCTTCTTTATTCTATCAGCACAAACAATCCTTGGCACAGGGTCCACAGTTTCAAGATGGCCGCCATGTTTAGTTTGATCCGTCCACTGACTAAAAGCAAAGTATGCTCTTAGTCTCTTTCCAGAATGATATTTTTACCCAAACATTTCAGTGTTACTGTGTAGCTTTTATTTTGATATAAAATGTCATCACTTCCTGCTTCTATGTTTGGTGGCAGAACTATTCTTAATGATATCTGAATCTTTTGAGAACTTGTTCACATTATTTTTAAATAACAATTGTTGGTGTTCACACATCAGTGGCTCACTTGACCTCAAACCATTGTTTAAACTTGTTACCATTGTCTCAAGAGGTAGAAATGGTCGACCGAGCATTTATTATTAACCAGATCTGTAGCTTACAAACCACAGGTTCATTTTACAAAAGTATGACGGAGTATTAGGGCCACATAATGAGATTTTTAATTTTTTTTAAATTACGAGAATAAGGTCATAATATTACGAGATTAAAGTCATATAAAAATAAAGTCGTAATATTACAAGTTTAAAAATGTAATATAATGAGATTAAAGTCATAATATTGTAGCCTTTAAATGAAAAATGGATGCAGTTATCACTGCATTAAAATGAGGAATATTGTTGAGCAACTTGTCAAGTTGTTCTTTATTGCTATAAATAAATAGTTAATCTTTTAGCACATTAGCATCAAATCATCAGTAGCAATACTTGAAACTGAAGCCGTATTGTAATTAATGGATGCATTAACTGATTTAGTCACGTAGCTAATTTGGATGAAAGCATATTAATCTAACAGTGACCCATGTCATACTTTATAAACACAGACACATGGCTGTACACAGCAGGTGTGGGGAAAATAAGGAGGAAATGAAGAACAGAAAATGGACACATCATGATTACGACTTTATTCTCATAAAATTAAGACTTTAATCTTGTAATAATAATAAAAAAAATCTTGTTGTGTGGCGCTACTCCGTCGTAGCAAAGTCATCAAACAGGTCAGAAATATTAAATCACTTCCAACTGATCGATGTAATGATTAAATAAACTACACGTTAGACGCCCGCTCTCACTGCTCACAGGCCAGATTTCCACCCCCAAAAAAAGCAACTTCATCTGAGCTTCCTTTGATCTCCTCCCTGCCATTGAAGTTCTGCTGCAGCCAGTTACAGCATGGCTACGTGCCTGGATGAAGCAGCAGTATGTGGTCATCCTCCATCAGCGCTGATGGCTAACATCAAGGGGATCGTGGATGGAGTGAGTCTGTGCGTGTATCTGCAAACAGATGGACATATCTGCGTGTTGGAAAGAGGGATCTCAGGGGAGCGCAGTGAAAAGTGAACATCAGACACTACAGTGCTGTCAAGACAGAACAAAAGCCAGTGAGTCTGCAGGAAACACGTCCTAAAGCTCTTCACAGAACCCTTCACTTAGAGCTCGGAGTAACACCTGGCATATCAAAGCACCAAAGGAAAACCTTTTTCAAAGGACAGAGGATTATAAAGAGGGTTTTCTGTTGGGGCCTCCTATTGGATACCATTTAATGCATAAAGATAGAACCAGATAGGTTTTATTGAGTTTATGCAGATGAAGTTTAGCACAGAGTAACTGTGTAAAACAGGTTTGCACTGTTTCAGAAAAACCCTTTGGCGAGATTGTTCTACCATACCACTTTTATTTATAAAGCACTTTAAACAGCACAAGGCCAACCAAAGAGAGGGGGCGGAGTTGTTTAGACATTTAAAAACATACAGGAGGATCTTAAAGTGAATTCTGAACCAGAACCCAGTGAAGAGAGAACAGGAGTAATATGTTCTCTTTTACTTGTGCCAGTTAGAAATCAAGCTGCTTCATTCTGAACCATTTGTAAACGAGCAATGGTAGACTGGCTGATTCCATACAGCAGAGCATTAGTTATCCAGCCTGGATAATGAACGCATGCATTACTGTCTCCAGATTACTTTTTGACAGGATGGGTTTTAACTTGGACAGTCTCAGCTGAAAAAAGAAGGATTTAACAATGGAGTTTACATGGCTGTTTAATTTCAAGTATGGATCCATTTTTACACCTAGGTTGATGATAAGCTGTTTTTCAAACAGGGCCAAAGTGGAAAGGTTGATGCAGGTGTTACTATTTGTGTTGTTAGTTGGAAACAGAAGCAGGAGCAGAAGAGGGAAAAACACTGGGGAAACTGAAACACGAGAATCACAGAAAACCTAAAAAAAATAACACAAAATCCTAACAAACCCTTCTCTGTAGGCTTCCCTGACAGTTCCATATTCATCAGCTTTTGTCCAACACATCCACTGCGCCTCATCCGCACACGCCCATCTCAGTGTCAGAATGTGATGCGTGGAGGAAGAACCAGGGTGCAGACCACAAGAAGGTCGGAACAAAACCCCTATTTTCTTACATGAAGGACTCAGGACTCACTTGGACACAGTCCCAGCAGCAGATACACGTGAAGAACCTCAGATCATGACAAACATTAATGCTCCCAACTTGAGGGAGGAACAGAAACCAAAAAGAATGAAGCCGAATTAGCAAAACAGGAAGAATCTGAAACAGGTGTGGGCGAGCGGTGCAGGAACTGTAGGAGACGGACTGGATGAGTGGAAAGGAACTTCTACACAAAACACAAAAAGTCCAGATCCACTCAGTCCCACTGCTTTAGCTTTGTCTCCAAACCAAACATCATAACACGTCTCTCTACCATCCTGCAAACCTTTTCTTTCGCTCTTGCACCTATTTTTTGTCCTCCTACTTGTTTCTATAGGCCTGAACTCTTTTCTTCACCACTTCTTGTTTTGAATGCTTGATGCTTAAACTAAATCACCTTCAGTACCTCTACTTCTGAGAGCTTCACTCATCTAAAACATTTTCTTTCTTCTACTAATTTATTCCACTTCATTCCACAGTACAACTCTACCTCTTTCTTCCACCTGCTCCTTTCTGTCCCCTCAGATGTTTAGTTCATGGGGATTCCAGCCTGACTTCATCTGTCAACCTGTCCATCAGTTGCAAACAAGAAGGAGCTCAGAGTGGATCCCTGGGGTCCCACCCTCACTTTGACCACATCTGTCCATCCTGCACACCCAACCATTGTCTCTCTCTGTCCTCCTCACATGCTCCTCCTCCACACATGACGTCATATTCAATTCAAGTCAGTGTATTTATATAGCGCCAAGTCACAACATACGTTGTCTCAGGGCACTGTACAGGAATATTCAGTACCACAGATCTTCTCCCCGACTGTCTCTATTCTCCTCCACCAACTCTCTCAAAACAAAGATCACATCTGTAGAGCTCTTTCCTGCCAACTAACAGATGCTAGGAGGTAGTTCACTCTTTTGTTGTTTTCTAAGTCAGTAACTGTTTCTCTATTTGCCATTTGATCTGTAAAACCTTGTTTTGTTCTTATACGTGCAGGACTGAAGCAAGGTCAGCTGACCAATCCCCTCACAAACATTGACCTCAGCAGATCTTTCATAATTATACACTGTAACATCCATCAGCTGTCTCACCCTCCACTCCCACCCAGCTACTGCCCCAGCTGAACATCAGACCAACACTCACAAACTAACATCAGTTTGTGATGATGTGTTCATTTGACTGAGAAATTCACCTCGTTGATATTTTAAGTGCTGAAACCACTTGAGTGAAATGTAATTTTTTTTTCCAGTGACTTAAAAATAATCTCAAGTGAACTTTTAAGACATCAACTTAATTCTTTGTAAACATTTTTAATATTAATAGGCAGTAGCAATTCCTTGTCTAACATCACTGCTGGTGTTATGCTGTTTTATTAAAGCCCAGCTGTGTGCTCCAGAGCAGCAAACATCTGTTTTCATGAAGGTGCCTTTTAATACAACAGCTGAATGTTTCTCTGCATCTTAGACTCAGGTTTTTAGACACTGCTTCTGTTTAGACTCATAACATTTAATAAAAACAATGATAATGATAAAGTAAAAGACTAATGTTTGTATGTGCCCATAATTTTCTGCTGAGTCATTGTCTATACTGCACAGTCATAAGTTAAACCTACAGAGTTTCACTGCTCAGAGATATGCAAGTCTGATTTTCCACTCATACATAATCAGCATGGATTTTCTCTAAACTGTATTCCTCTGGTTTTACACCTTCATATGAAACACCCCATTATTCCCATCCATGTTCAGTTCAACATCAGAAGCTTTGTTTCTGAGGCTGTAGCGCCCTCTGCTGGTTTTAGCTGATGGTTTTTACTGTTTCTACAGCGCATGATGGTGTGCTGGATTTATTTATTTATTTATTTAATAATGCTTTGTTTAACTAGAAAGGTCCCATAAATGTAAACATCTATTCTTCAGAGTGTGGTCAAGATATAGACACACAAAATAAAAATAAGATCAAAAGTAGAAAATAAAAAATAAAGCAAATGTTACAAACAAGAAGATATATACAGTAAAAAAGAAATAAAACCAGTAACCTCAACATATTTTTGTACCAGCAAAAAGACAAAACACCTAAGTCAACATTTTCTTTCTCAGTTTTCATCAGACACTTAAAATAAGAATTATTAGAAACCTGATCATAGTCTGAAGAATAAAACAGTAAGACATAAGAAAAAAAAAACATTTCACCAAATCCTGAATGCATCCTTGGACCACTGAAAAGGATTTATATTTTAAATATAATAATTATAGTTGATGGCATGACAATAAAGACAAAAAGTTTTTTTTTCTTTCTTTACTCATGTCAGAGAAAGTTTAGATGTTATAGATTTAGATTGATTCTCTATAAAAAAAAAACTAAACTGTTTCTTCTTAAGTTGTAAAAGCATCAGTATTGTTTTTTAATGTTTTTTAAGATTTAATCAGAGACAACATGTGGCAGCACAGCAGATTAACACTGTTGTCTCACAGCAGGACTAGTTTCAGCAGGTTTGGGTCTGTGGTCTTTCTGTGTGGAGGTTGCATGTTTTTCTCATGTTCATGTGGGGTTTCTGGTTTCCTCCCACAGTCCAAAATACTTAAATGTTGCCTTCAGGCTCAGGCCTCTCTTGCAAAACTCAGTGGAACCTGTTTGGTTAAATAAAGGTAAATAATAATAAAAGGTAAATGCTGTGTGCTGAATGACATATCTAAACTTTGCAGAAGAAGCAAGAACTGAGTTATTAGAAATAAAACAAGCCCAACAGAGTCTAAAATGATCTGAACAGAGACTGGGGGGTAAAAAAGCAGAATGTAAGTTAAAAGCATGCAGCAGAACACTGAAAAAAAAAATTCTTTCAATTTACTTGATTTTATTGTGTACATCGGTCCCACATAATAAAATTAAGTATGACTGGCTCAATTTCTCTCTTTAAGATTACTTAATAATATTATGTTGATTATAAATAATATTTATATGTTACCATAACGTGAATGTATTATGTAAAATGAACATAAAAAGTAAATATCCTTCATCAGGATGCAAACCCTGGTCTTCTGACTGAGAGGCAACTGCTCTACCAACTATGCCACTGTGCAGCTATCATGGCTCATGTTACCTACTCATTTCCAGTCAACCTTTTACACAGTCCGTTGTTGGTTCTTTGTTTATGTGCAAAAACTAAATAAAATAAAAATTGATCTTCCAAACAAAAACGGCAAAGAATGTGAGTGCTGCTGAACCATGGTCAATCACACTCTCCTTAAATTATGTTGGTTGGCATCTTATTGTTTAAGACTCTAAACACAACTCTTATTGTCCAATCAAATTTAGTTGCTGTCTTTCAATACATTGCGTAATTTACGGAGGTGATCAAACTTGATCACAATGGTTTTAGCATTTTAATTAAATTACTTTAAATCAACGCAATAAAATTGAGTAATTTCAGTATCGTTGACAATTAAGTAAATGGAACCTTATTCAATCATGTAAATAAAGAAACATGAATGGATTGTGTAACATCTACTAAATGTGTTTGTGCAAATTCAAAGACCTGCCAATTCCATTTTTTTCAGTGAACTGTAAAAAGGCAAAACAGATACTAAAACTATAAACAACGATGTTGCTAAAAGCTGAACATATCAGAAATGCAGCTAAAATAACATTTAGACTAAACTTCAATTACACAAATTAGAACTAAGCATGTTTGTATAAGAAAAACAACGAACTAAAAGATCACCTAATATTTAAATAATGTGATGTTTTTGAACATTTGAATCCATTCAAAATATAATAATTAACTAATAATAATAATAATAATAATAATAATAATAATAATAATAATAATATTACACAAGGAGCATTCGGTCCCCACAAGGCTGCATTTTCCTGAAAAATCATCCCCACCAAGTAGCAAGAACAAGGCCACACACACACACACACACACACACACACACACACACAAATCATTTTGCCAAAGCAAATAGACATTTTAAAGTACTACACCCTCAAGCATCATATAGGTCTGCATAAGCAATACTCCAATAAGAAATGTCCAGTTGTGTAGTCTGAACAGTTTCCCACATATATCCTGCACAGAATCCGGTACTCAGCAACTCTAACTTCCTCTTAAACTTTATGTGTGTAAATCATTGCATACTGCAGACCAGCTCATATTTCAGACAGGACTCACCTTGACATGCTTGCTGTTCCCCACCAACAGATAGATGGACAGACGAAAACAGAAAAAAGTAGACAAGACAGTGATGACAAAACACAAAAGAAAAGGACGAACAGCAGGACAGCAACCACTTAAAAAAAAAAAAAGTCAAAGCATTTTGCAACATTTGAAAACCAACTCAAAAGGAAGACAAAAAAGTGCTATGGAACAAATGAAGACTAACCAGACTGGGTAAGGAAAAAAGAGGAAGGCCAAATGAAAACCAAAGGTAGCGAGAGGCCCAGCCCACTTGTCCTCCTCCTCTCGGATGCGTTCTGAAATCTGCTCACTCACCAGCTGGTGCAGAGAGAAAGGCAGAGTTAGAAGGAGGGAGGGGATGGTGAAGGTTGAAGTGTGGGGTGAGATGAAGGTTAATCAAGGAGGTTAAGTAGCGAGTGATGAAAAGATGGAGGGATGGGGGGAACATGGGGAAAGGGACCGCGGTTCTCTGGGTGTTTTCTGAGTAAGCAGCTGTGTTTGGACCAGCCCTTCTATGTTTCATCACTGCAGCATTTCGCTGCCTCGACCGACCCAGAAACAGATTCTCCCACTATCTACCTCTCTCTGACTCTCAGCTCACCTCCCTCTTTTGTCTCCTGTCATCTCTCCCCCACCCTGCCGTCTCTCATGCTGTTCTGTCCACCCTTCCCTTCCTTTTTTTTTAATGTGCCCATTCTGTCTTTCCTCTCCCTGAACTCCTCTTTCGTTTCACCGGTAGCCTTCACTCCTGATCCCTAAATGATCTCCTCTCCTCAGTTTAACATCCTTCTACACACAGACTGCAAGGTCACCCAGTCCACAAAAAGGGGTGTCAGTGAGCCTATACAGTAACACATGTTAAATCATGAGGTGCATGTATTGCATCCTCTTTATATGTGCAGAATGTGCTACCTACAATGTGTTTATTTCCAGCAAGTTTGCCCCATATATGACTTACCTCTCTCTGCAAGGTACATTATGTTTCTTGCCATCTATAACTTGACTCACACACTGTTAAACTTTAAAAGGATATCACATTCCAAGAAATGTATTACTTTAGTTGACGGCATGACAACATTCAACTTCATTAGCAGTCATGCAGGAGAACAAATAAATAAATAAATAAATAAAAATGTCCCTACAACCACCTTTTAGGATCAGCTCCTCCTTTGGGCTGTGACTCCAAGCAGAGCTTAATCATCACAGAGCATGCCTCCCCGCGACCCTCCAACCCAGCCCATTCTTGC
>JARVGW010000624.1:4732760-4744272 GCA_031762495.1 Anablepsoides rubrolineatus | reverse complement strand
CCTAAACTGATCTAACTCCTTCACTTCTTTTATCATTTTGGCTTGTGACCTCTCTTCCACTTTAATCCAAACATTTCATTCAATTACAGCTACTTATAGAAAAAGTGACTGTATGAGCATACAACTGCTAAATAAAAAATATTTAAATGATCAGAAGTCAACACCTGAAAAATAAATACCTGCAGTGTTTTGTTTGTCTGCCTTTTAATTGTAAAACTTCTCTTAATTTATCACTCAATATGTTTAAGTGCAGAATATGAAGCTTTCATCATGTCAATGTGCTTTTCTTTCTGATTTAACTTCTAGGATCCATGTGGTGTCCAACCTTAACATATGTTGATGGTACTGACAGTTTGCACACATTTAAAAGGTTTTACAGATGCATTTAGAAGAACAACTAACCATTTTTACAGTATGTGAATACCTGTCAAAGCTTAAAGCACCCTACTTAAAAAAAATTAAAAAAAGTGGTGTTTACAACTCGCAGTTAGTGTGAAATATTAAACGTCTCTTCAGAGCTGCTGCTTTTCATGGGGACGGGCAAAGCAGCTGAAGTAATCTGCTGTAGATTTGACTTAATAAAAATAATATTTGCAAATCAAGAAAACCTTAATTCACTGTCATTTTTTAATAATGACTATCAGACATTGTTGCTTCAACAATTAAATGGAAAAAGTGTTAAATTACATTTGGAGTATTTTACATTCAGAATATAAAACCACATCCTTACAAAACATCTGAAAAAAATAATGCTTATTTTCTTTGTAAATGAGAGCCCTAATTAACAGGCATGTTGAGGGTAAGGGAGGAAGTGCAGTGAGAACCCACTGGTCCAGGATAGAAATCAATAGCTCATTTTTTTAAATTTATTAATAAGATGTAATATCAGATGACAAAGCTCAAAATGTGACTTACTTGTTTGTAAATGCCATCCAGATTGTGATTCCTGCCTGATACAGTGAGATGTTCATGCAAGATGTGACTTTGTTCTTAATATTTTTTAAGATCAAGAGCTCACTAAGAAATCATTATTTTTATTTTTATTTTTCCTCAATTTTGTGTCTGTTATGTTTGTTGCAAATGGTCAAATTTACAATAATTCCGATTTGAGACAAAAAAATGTGCCAGCTGATAAACTAGGTATGTTTGTGTCAGCAAATCATGTGTTCAGTATTAAAGAGAAATAATTCACAAAATGTGAAGGTAAAACCAGACCCTGTGCATTTCTTTGTGAATAAGACCCACAGTCAAAATTTCAACAACTGTATTTTGGTGGCATATGGTCTTTAAACCCACTCATAGGAATCCTACCGTATCAAATGCATTAGTGTAACTGATCACTGTTTAATTTCACATTTAACATACACATATTCAGGCAATCTGTCCATAATTTCCCAGTCATGCTTCTCCAAATATGAACAAAACAGGAAAACCAAAGACAGAATAAAACATCGCATGAAGTCAACAGCCTCAAGTCACTCAAGCTCTTTGGAATTCTGCATTGGCAAATATTGGCAGCTTATAGTGAAAAAAAAACCAAGTATTTGAATTCAAACCAGGTCATTATGGATGGTTCTTAAACAAAGTGTCAGTCATTAAAGAGGGCCATGTGGCTCTGCTTAAAGGCCCTGTTTGTTTGAATTAGGAAGAAGAAACAGCAGCTTTCTGTGATCCCTCTCATCTGTCTCGATGGCACATGGAGCACGCTGATCGTGCCTCGGTCTAATCTGAGTAACTGTTACTGTCATGTTCCGCTCTCTTTCTGTTGCCTCTCTGCGCTCCCACCTTAATCTTGCTGTTGCTTGGCAGCTGTCGCCCTGCATCTGTGTTCACCTGCTACACACACACACACGCACAGGTACATACAAACACACGCCAAAACCTTGACATGAATGAAAAGACTTGTGAATAGCAGCAAAAATAAACAATTGAAAAGTTGAAACTTGAATTAAAAATCCCTATAGCAGCACCATTTTTTGGCAGGTTTTTCCCAGTCAAGCATGATTATCCCTTCAGTTTTAAACAATGACACAATGTGTTTATGTCCAGGCTCTCGTGTAGTGCTGTGTAGTGTGTTACACAGGAAGACAACAGTCCCCATACAAGACTGCAATCCTACTGTATTGTCCAGTTAAATCACCTCCTAAATAGAAGGAAATTGACATCCATAACAAATAACATAAACAGTTTCAGTGCTTCGGCAGGGATTTTGTTGCTCGGGGGTGGCGGACTGAATGTTAACCTTCTAACAATCATTAAACAAACATCCTCTCCAGGACCTTTCCATGCCTGGGTCCATTCCACATGTCGCAGCGTGCTTTGGAAAGTCTCTGTGGCCGCAGACATTATTGCATGTAACAAGTTCTGTAACAAAGTTAGAGGTGGAACGACCCAGCTGCTGCGTCCGGGTGGTGCTCGAGGCATCAGACCCTGAAGAGGGGAAAAACAGCCCTCAGACAAAATCTATTCGTGTCCAAAAAATCTAAATGAAACATGTCAGGTTGGTTGTAGGTGGTCAGCTTGTCACATGAAAAATAGTCTTGCTTTCAAATATTTTTTTTTTCTTTTTACTAAACACAGGCCTCAACGTAATTGAATTTAGTTTTTTAAATATATATCGGGCCTGCTTAATTTAATCAGCATCAGGCTTTTTTTTTTCTGCATCTGTGTATTCTCATGCATCAAAATACTTTAAGTTTTCTTTTTAATTGAATTGAATTGATGTGGCCTTTTGATAACCTCTGACCTGTTGCTGCTATGAATTACATTAGAATTTTTTATTCAAAAAACAGCCTAAAGTACAAGGTTTGTTTTTTTTAAAGATGCTGAGCAAAAAACAGTGAAGATGCATCTCTGCAGAGAATAATTTACAAATAAGGAGGAGCAGTGACGCGTCAGCAGAACAATCCAGGAGCTCCGTGTGATCGCTGTGTGAATTCTCGGGTGCCCAAGTGATGAGTTTGAGTTTGTCAGATGCTTCAGCCTTGAGCTGAGAGCCATTTGTCATTGGTGGGATTCATTATGTGCGTTCGTGACCTCCTCGGAGCTGGGCACAGGGATCACCACTGACCTCCTGTGACAAACAGTGCACCTTCATTATGTCACCACGGTGACCTAAACTCTCTAACTGTCTGGGTGACACCTCTGGGTGGGACTCCAATCTCTCATGTGGAAGCCTGCTTGTCTCTGAGCTTGTCACAGTCCATATGTGTGTGCATCTGTCAGTGTGTTTGTACATCTGTGTTTTTATTATTAATTTATTTTTTTTGGTGGTGGTGGTGGGTTGTATTTTCCAGGCACTTAGTTTATTTCTATACCGTAATCAAGTAAATATGTTACCTTCAGTTGTTATGGAAATATTGTATTTATCAACAATACATTTGACTTTGCATCATAGTCTACATCTTGAAATTATCATGTCTCTTTAAGAGCCTCCTACCATTTCAGACTCTCCCACTTCAGCCCGTCTTCACATCAATGCTTCAGGGAAGGGGTGCTCTGTAGGGGTGGTAGCTCGGCTACAGACTGAGCTCCACGGAGGAGCTTTGTACAAACAGGCGGGGCTTTGTACCAGCAAGCGTTTCGACAGCTTATCTCAGGAGAATCAAGGATTTCTCAAACATGCATGAACGAGTCACAGTCTGGATATGTTTTTGATGAGGGAATGACATTATATAAAGCTCAAAAGGTTTAAATTTTGCACAATACCCCCCTCCACACACACACACACACACACACACGGACACACATTATCTTCCAGATTTTTTTTTTAATATAAATTGATAAGCTAAAACTTCCAACGACTAACTAAAATCTGGCCAGGTAAGCTTAGTTTTCTTTAATGAATGTTGTCTGGCAGAAATATGTTAATATATTCACCCACCTGCTCTCCTTAACGGATAAAAACAACATTTTCCCATTCCAGTTTCCCATCTACGAAAAGATTTTCAGCTCATGAACTTAAATTAACGACAATTCCATCCTGGCACGCAAGATAGATATTTTTTTTTGGAGACCCATTCTCGGGCAAATATTGTTCTTCCCAGTGGGATAATTTCAGATAACACACTGGACACTGTTACATTATTACGCCCTCCCCACTCTCTATTTTCTAATCAGCAATTATTCAATTACGTCCCATCAGTTGGAGGGTGTTGCCAATGTCACCGCCCCGGGCGTTTAGCCCCCTGCTCTCTGTCAGGAGGAGACCCCCGGGAGCCCCGGAGAACGCCTGTGATTAGTGTTGCGTCTGCAGAGAGGTGACAGAATTCCTCTTCAAATATTTTGTCTTCATTTTACGGCTCTGAGATGCAATTATGGAGCAGCAGTTCATTACGGCGGCACGCGGCGCTTCATGTTTTATGCATGCTGCCTATTTAGGGCCTTTATTAACGAGCCAGGTCTGAGCAAGCTGCTTCAGACTGTTCTGTGGGCTGCGCTATGGCCACCACAGCTTTAGTGCGTGTGTGTGTGTGGGTCTGCTGGTAGTAGTAGGAGTAAACAAGACTGAGAGACTGGGCAACAGAAGGCAAGTGAGCCATTATAAAAGCTAGGTGGCAAGAAAAAAAAAAAAAAAGAAAAGGAATGTGATTAAAAGAAAAGTGAATGAAGACGTGGACGTGTGTGAGTGGTCAGTGATGTGGTCACTTTTCCACTGTGCCCTCTTTATCCCAGCTGATCCCCTCTGCAGCGTTGCCTCAGTCTGCTTCGGCTTTAATGCGGTGCGTCGTTGGGGCGGGGGCAGCAGGGGTGAGTAACTACACCTCCCTCAGCAGAAGAAACTCCATCTGCATCCAGCATTGAGACAGATGAGGCCAATTTGGCTCCTTAAATTTGTGCACTGTGATGGATGTGGGCTTGCTACGCACGCTGAGAGGTTTGTAGGAAAGGTGTAAAGGCGAGTGGGGGAGAAAGAGAGCGAGAGAGTGGGAAAGAGAGAAAAAAAATGGGTGAAAGAAAGAGAATGTGGAGGAAATAAGGGTGAAGGAGACTCACCTCAGTGCATGAGTGAATTTATTGCTTAAATTGATGTATTTATTAAAATTTCTGCAATACATTTTTAAGGCAGATTTAGAACACTGGGGCAAAAAAAAAAGTCAAATGACTGAAAAGTTTAGTTGAATGCACACAAGTTCTGCAGCTAGTGTTATGTAGATCTGATCATGAGATAAGACAAAATTAGAGATTAAACTTATTTCTGCTCAGTGTTAGCAACTTAGTGACCTCAGCCTTCTGGGATTCAGGTGGACTAAAAATGAAGCTTATGTGTTTGGTCACATAAAAGCAGATACATGTCTATTGTTCAATGCAAACACAAATGACTCTTCCATTGCTGAGCGCTGCTCCCATCTGCCCAGCAGATTAGCTCTTTTTGATAAGAACTACCATCCTCGGGCCTATATAAATATTTTATCAAGTATAATGGAAGTTGTCAAATCAATCTAATTGTGTAATGCATTACGAAGACATCAAATTCAAACAAAGCACATGTGCTATCATTTCTTTTAACGACTGAGGCAGGCTGGGGTGGGTTGAGTTTGCAGTTTGGTACCCAGGGGGCTGTCTGCGGGGGCTCGAGGAGCTGGCAGCGATCTCACTCGATATACGTCTCTCTCCTTCTCTCTCTTTGCTCTGCCCAGAGACCCCTTACTCGCATTTCATCAAAGGAATCAATTTCTCAAATGTGCACAACTGTGAGTCATAATTATATTAGGGCCCAATGGCGGTTAGCCATGACATGAGGATGAAAGAAAGATGGAGGGGAAATGCTTTGTCGACGTATGTTTGCCTAGACATGTATGTTTTACTTATTTTAAGACAAAAAAATCATTTGCTGGAGTTCAAATCAGATCACGGATCACAAAGAATATTCCAAATGTTTGTGTGACGATTGGCGGAATTGTTTTTCTACAGTCTGAGATGTTACTGATGTCCCAGATAGATGGATGAGAGTGGTGGAACAGGAAGATGGATTATAGGAATGGCACCTGTGACCAAAACAAACAAATCAAAAGCTTAGGGTCTGTGACACATGTTGTTGAGGGGGGCGGGTACAGTGATGGAAATTAATCTGGGATGAAGACAGAAGTGACAACGTTTCTTATAAAACATTCTCTCCACATGTCACAGACTTCTGAATGTTTTTAAATAAAGTATATGCACTTCAAGAAGTTTATTTTAGATTTTTATGTTGATATCACCCAACTCTAATCTTTGCAATGAGCACAATATGCTAACATTACAAATTTAGGTAATTCTTCAATTTTTAAAGTATAATTAAGTTGAAAAGTTATAAAAAAAAATGAATAACTGACATCTGAGGTCATTCCAAGGACCATCTACAACTATATATTTATATATGCATAACCTTTCCACTAAATCATTTTACATTTTCCTACTCCAGCACACATGCTCATTAAATTTGGAGAAAATTGTTTTTTCCTTACAATTTTAAACAACATCATTTTAAAAAGTGTCACCGTATGAGTAACAATAATCATACAATACATTTTAGAACTATTTGTTTCCTTCTCTTACTTCCTTTAACATCTCCTTATCCCTCCTCTATGCTCCTTTTCATTTCCCCCCTCTCCTCTTCCTCATCTCGGGGTCAGCGTATGATCCGGAGGGCCCTCCCTCCTCATGTGGACTGATGTATGGCTTCTGGAAACAATGTGAGTGCTGGGTTGTTATTCTGTTTGCTTTACATCTGACAGCTCTGAGTTAGCGTCCGACTGGGATCCTATCTCATTAGGCCAAATGCGGCACTGGAGCAATCATAGAAACCTTTTGGCAACTGGCACCGTACTTAGGAACACCTGTCAACATGCGGGCAGAAGATAAACTCTGCAAATTAGAGCCGGGACTGAGATTGAATCATGAAGCAGGGGTATAGGGAGGAGAGATGCCCGTACGCTTCATGTTGATTTAGACCTAATGGTATGAAGTGGTTTGGTTTATGTGGAGACGTCTTTGTTGATGATATCGATTGTGGTTTTAGGGACTTAACCTGTGTGTGTGTGTGTGTGTGTGAGTGTGTTAACCATCTGTCTCAATGTTCATTAAGACTTCATTCATTAGCATTTCATTAAAAACAAATGTGGTTTGTTATTTCTCCATATTGATTATCCCACTGCAGTAATTTACTTTTTGATACAAACATGGGGGGAAAAAATAGTCAAAAACTCTGTGCTCCCTCGTGTACACACAAGTAAGCACGACTCTCACACACTTTTTTTTCCCTTCTTTTTATGCAAATAAATATTCTCTGGCTTTCTCTCTATTACCCTTTGCAGACCTCTCCCTTTGCCCGTGCCGTGACGTCCCCTCCTCACCCAGTCTAAACATACATCTTTATCAAGAGGTTCTTGTCAGACAACATTAGATAATTAATAGGCCATTTGTCAGGCCTGTGAGAAACATGTTAAAATCACCGAGCGGTTCCCCAGATAAATCCTGTCGCCTACACAGACTCCTTTGTTGTGTCAGCCTGCCTCTGCAGCTGCAGATTTACCAGGAAAGGACACTTATTATTAATCACAACTAATGCTAATTAATTACAGTAGGTGTTTAAGTGTGTGCGTGTTTGCACAGAGGGACCAGCTTGAAGTTTGAGTTAGCTGGGAGATGTTAATTGGTAATGCAGTACTTTAATGGAGTGTTTTCCCATCTCGATCAGCGGAGTGGTTGACAAACAGGAGCAAGAAAACTAGAGACAATGCTCTCGTTAATTAGGAGTGTGCAAACAGCTCACCTCTTGTTGCTGTGACAGATGTGCACATCATGTGTGCTGCAATGCTTTGCACTTTACCAACGTCTGTTTGTGAGAAAATCCACGTAAAGAGGACATTTAGCATCTCTTTCAAGTTTTTATTGTGATGCAGTTGCTCACCTCCTCCCAACTACATTCATTGTAAAAAATTTTAGGGCTTTAATAAACTGCTTAATTATACCAATAAAAAAACTACCTCATCTGCATTTACTTGGGTATGCCTGTTAGATTGAAAAAGGTTTATTCTGCTACTGCTTTAAGGAATAGTCAAGCAAATGTCAAATTCTGTTAGGAAATTCCAATCATTAACCTAACTTTTCTCAATAAAAACAAGGAGAAAACACATGAGATAAGCTGTGGACAATTGTTTAAAAAAAAGGTTTGTACTCTGCAGCTACCTGCCGATTTGATTGTTTGTGTTTTGTATCAGCTGGTTCCACAGTCCCTCCAATGGGTGTGTGGACCAAAAGATTTCCCCAAAAGCAGCATCAAGGCCTCCATTAAGCACAAAGACCGAGTTAATTAGGAAGCTTTATCCTTCTCTCGAGGCCGTCAGGCTCCTACACACCCTGCTGAGGGAATGTGGACACACATTGATGCTTTGCAATTACCAGCACTTACCAAATCAACAGCAGTCATTTTCTGATAAGTGGTGAGTTTGAAAACATTAAATAAAAATCAACCAAATCAAAGATAACTGTTTTTTGTTTCAGCTGAATTCAGTGTGGGTCTCTCAGGGTATCTTATGTTTGGAGAAACTGACTGAAGACACAATAAGAACTACTGAAGTTCTTCAAGTACTCACACTTATTAGGAGCTTTTGTATTTTAAATGCATGTGTAAGGGGATGTATTAGGCTTTGAGACTGGAGCAGCAGCAAAAACACTTTTTTTTCATTCACCTTTTTCAGAGTAAACAACAAATTTGTTTCTTACTTTATTTACACCTTAAAGTAAGAAAATGATAAGAAAAACATCAGAATTTGATGGAGACTAAAGGTCCTAAAACATTTGCCAAAAACTGAAGATGTGTGCACTAAAGATGGAACACAATTAATCTATAGGTAGTCTTTTTTTGGACATATACTATGTAACATTAATGATAAGCAGTTTGGTCATAACAAATGTTTTGGAAGTCGGCATAAGTTGTCTAAAATAATACAGTGTGACATGGACTTAATGAGGAGAACAGTAGATGAGTTGTCAGTAACTTGTGTCCATTATTACAGACAACAAACGGTGTAAAGATAAGCATTAAGATCAGTACTCATAAAGTGATGAGTTCATGTTTGTGTTTTATGCTCTAAGACCCCAGTCATACATGGCATTAAAATATCTTCTTAGCTATTAAATTGTATTGAAGTTGTTTTATTTATCAGAATCCAATTTGTCAACTTAGACTATTACAAAAGTAAGTCCTAAAATACTACTGGGCTTCACACAAGAAAGATGAAAAGAATTTCAGTCAGTAGCTGAATTGAAATTTCTTTATTTGTACCTTTTATTTTCTCTCGTTTATATCACAAAAGATGGTTCACCTTTCTCTCAATGAGTTTTTAAAATGAGATACATTTTCAAAAAACAAAAAAACAAAAAGGTTAATTTTATTTCAACTATTAGGAATGTTTTCTCACCTTCATTTTTTTGGAATTGTTTTCTGAAGTTTCTCTGCAAGAATATGCCAACAATCTTAATCCCCTAAAGCAGTGGTGTTAAAACCTGGCCTTTTCTCCTGCCTGTTGAAGACATCGCTCTGCCTCCACACACTTGATTTAAATGTGTCTAACAGGCATCTGCAAAATTTAAGGACACCTTGAAGAGCTAATTGAACCACTAAATCAGATGTGTTGAAGCAGGGAAATAACTAAAGCTGTCTTCAAGGATCAGGGTTGTACACCACTCCCTAATATGCAATGTTTTTACTTCATGTTTTTTGGGTCCTCTTCAATAAAACAAATAGTGTATTGCTCCCTAATGTTTAACATCACCTAATACAAGCAATTATATTGTTTGAAAGATAAAACAAACTAAAGTGTGCAGAAGAAACAAGCAAACACAATTAGTATTAGAAAAATCATGTGAAACCTAAAAGAGAAGGGGCTGAATATGTCCACAGGTAGGTTATTCTCTGTAAACATATGTATCCATTTGTCCCGTGGGTACGTTCCCTTGGCGTCCCGTCAGCAGTGGCTGGGTCATACCTCCATTAGGGGCTTTGTCACAGTGATTAATAGCTCCTTCTATCATCTTTAATTCACTCCCTGATGATGGCGGCCCTGCTCGCTGCTCGGGGTAATCATGTGATGTATGAGTCCGCCCAACACCTTGTGGCAGAGGTGAAAATCATTCCACCCATGCAGATAGCAGGCCTGGGAACAAATGTTTTTTCCCTTCCTAATAAAAATTAATGAATTGCACATCGAGCAGTTGAATAGATGATATATACGCAAGTGTGTTCATGTCTTTGTTTAAGCAAGGTGTCATGATGTATCTTCCTGTGATAAAGGCTGATTTGGTTGTGGAGATAATGCTGTTTTCTTACCATTTTTTTGGCTTTAGAATTTGTGTTGTCTTGTTGGTAGATAAACATCAAAGTTAGTGTTTGTAACAGTTGCTTTCTTCTGCTATCATGCTGTCCCATCTATGTTCTTAATGCAGTTGAAAATTTGATGCTGCTCCCAGCTGGAGTTCCCCCTCAGAAACATGAATTCCTTTCTTTGATGAGGGGCGTCAGCCAGCAGTAATGAAGTAATGTCCATCACTGAACAAACAAATAGGACTATTTGCTTTCCAGAGGCAGGGACAATGAACTGTGTGTGCGCACATGCACACACACATACACACACTCACAGTCACAAGTAGCAATCTGATCATCTGTGTGCATTCACCCTGCCGCCCAACACAGCTGAACAGAGTTACGCTCTTTGGCTTATCAGTCATCTGCATGTGGAACCACAATATTTAAAACTCCCAATGTGATGTATTTGTTTTCAGCTAATGTTTACCTTATAAAATATACATAAATGCTTATGAGCTGAGGTGCTTTCACTGCAACCAGTGGGATGAGAGACTATCTGAAGTGAATCAAATATAAATTTGAGACCAGCATAGACGGGCAGGAATATGTCACAAAAGCGACAGCATTGAAGATATGGTTACCTTTAAAAGCCCTTAGAAATGTCACACCTAGTTCTGTGACCACGTTACACAGACATTGTACCTAACCCTAACACATCACACTACCACAGGAAAATGAATGTCATTTAGCTCTGTAGAGCAGGGATAGGCATACTTGTTTCTGAGGGGCCACTATCTTGCAGGTTTTACTTAATTCCAACATACCTGATCTAATTGATGAACAGATTTCTGCAAAACTGGAACAGGTAATACTACAACAGGTGTATTGGAGCAGGAAACAAGTAAAACCTGCAGCATAGTGGGCCATAAGGACCAGGCCTGCCCATCCTTGCTGTAGTTTAACACGCTGGACCCTCACAGTGTGTATGGCAAATACAGAAACTATAATCAGACACATATGTATCTATAAGGGACAGCTGATTCTACAGATATTTTGTCAAGCATATATATATATCATCATCATCATCATCATCATCATCATCATCATTTATTTATAAAGCACATAAATAAACCAATGTGCTGTACATGACATAAAATACAAACAATGAACAAAATACAACAATAAAAATAAACAATAAAATCAACAAAAACAAAGGCTGGCCTA
>JARVGW010000624.1:4719306-4730721 GCA_031762495.1 Anablepsoides rubrolineatus | reverse complement strand
ATTATGAGGCAGGTAGTCCTTGACTTTACTTATAAGTCTCAGATGATAAAAACTAGACTTGACGACTGCACTGACTTGTTCTTTAAATTTAAAATCACAGTCCAAAATCACCCCCAGATTCCTGACAGACTCACGGTTAGAAATAGAGTCCAGAGGTCCAACGGCACTACTGCATCCTGTCAGTTCATCAGAGTTGCCAAATAAAATGACCTCCGTCTTTTTATCATTAAGATAAAGAAAATTCAGATACTTTATATATATATATATATATACATATATATTTATCCTACAGTAAATACATTTTTTGCACTACTTATGTGCTGCTCGGGATAGACTTGATGTGCAGGCAAACCTTTACTAACTGGCATATTATAATGTACAGTATGTGAATGTTTTTGTACAGTGCCCTGAGATTACTTTTGTTGTAAAATTGCACTAAATAAATACACTGAACTGAGTTACTTTTTCAGTATTTGACTGGTTTGCACCCTGACCTTGAGGTTGAAACAATATATTGGGTCTCAACTACAGTAAACATAAAATGGGGGCAAGTGTTCAGTGATTTTTATGAAAGTCTCGAGGTCATTTCTCAGGTTGGTTTATGACCGCCTGTGGTCAGCCACAATGACCCGTTCAGTCAATCAGAGGGATTGTTAATTCATGGCCAGTGAGCAAGAGGTTTGTGTGTGTGTGTGTGTGTGTGTATCTATTTGGATTAAGGGTTCCACAGCTGACAGCGCAGAGGTACAGTGTCACACAGGAAGCCCTTCAGGAATGTTCCTCAGTGCAGGGATGGGTTGTTGAGCCTCATTAGCAGAGCCCCTTCTCCCCGTGACCTGTCAGCCTACGTTAGGCACAGCCCACCGCAAAAAGGCAGATTCCTGTGGATTGTTTCCGGCTTCTGGTGTCTGTCTGTCTTAGTGTGTGACACCTGGCTAGCAGTCTGTCCTGTTAGGTTTCTTTTTCATCAGCCTTCTGTGCTGATTTTCCTGTAAACAATCTTTGCACTTATGTATGCCCTCTCTGATTTTCTTTTTTTTTTTCTTTGCATTAACAATCATTTTATACTTTTCAAAAAGTCTCTGTTATATGATGTTCCACTTGCATATTCACACCTGTGGAAATTCTAGTTTATTTGTTGTGTATCAAAAGGACAAACAAAAGGGGGATTTACAATATTATTTTAAAATTTGAGTTTCTGTGGTGCAATTACCTTCAAGAGACCAACTTCAGAGCATTAGTTCCTTTGAGGAAGTCAAGCTAAATCAAACAAAAGCAGCACACATTTAGAGCCAAATTTCCACCATCAATTCAAATCATAACTTTTTTTTAGCCATTCAAGCAAACAGTTTTTTACCGTTTTGTGTTGGAAATCTACACCAGTTGGTTACATTTAAAACATTCTGTTCATGACTTTCTGTCTTGCACAGACAATGTTTTAGAATGTGCAATCTTCAGTATATAAAAAAAGTCTTGTCAAAAGTGAAACGAAGCTAAAGTTTGCTGCAGGTAAAACACTGTCTTCTCATAAGCACTCTGCAAAACCCCAACAAGAAAAGACCTGTTCTTTGACACAACCACTGTTATACTTTTTTCTCAGAATTAACTGAAGTCAGTTTGTGATTTAACTTGAACAAAATACACGACTGAACAACATATTCAATTTAAGATTCTGTTTCTTTTCTAGGTGACGACAGCGATGACTTTGCTCTCTATCCGGCCAACCTCTTAGATGATGTTTGTGACTCTAATGGCGACCCCTCGCTCTCTTCAACCCTGGCAGAGGACCCACTGTCTGATGATGAGTTGTCACCTCAGTCAATCCAGCAACCAAACATCTTTTTAACCCAAACTGACCTGACCATCCCTCTGGACTTTGAACTGAGAGAGTCAGCAGTTCCAGATGCTGACCTGGGCATCTGGAGTTGCAGGAAGGTGAATATTGGCGAGCGCTTTGGACCTTTTGAAGGAGAGCATAGACCTTGCCTTCAAGATCCCACTCAAGGCTGGGAGGTAAGAATCTACATTTTGTCTCTGTGGAAATGTATTTGGTAGTTTTGGTTTAAATAAATCAGAGGAGTTTTGACAGACAAACATGTCTGTTTGGCATATGTGATTGTTCTTTTGTCACTTAATTAAAAAAAATGTTTTTTAGGCATATTCTTGAATGTGAACTGATTGCTTTGTGGAGTTCCAGATGCATCCTTATGTGTGTTATTTAATGTCAAGACAAGAAAATTGCAATACCACAATTTTGATAGATTTTATGGAAAACAGGTGAAAGGGATTTGTTCTTGTAACAAAATGTCTTGAGCTTTAGTGCTAGCATAAACATGGAAATTTCAGTCATGTTTTTTATATTGTAGTAGTTGTAGAGTATTTTAACAAGGGGTTTTCCTTACACTGTATACACTGCATATAACTCAGTTTTCTTTATTTCTTCCCATGTTGTCATATTCACATTTAGCCCAGTGGCCATGAGGCTGTTGTAGCCTTTTGTTGCCCAGTGATGTAATGTTAGCTCAGTGCATCAGAAGGAAACTGAGTTGACGTTGTGCTCTTAGCTCAATTAAAATAAAAAGCCATAAATCCTTTCTTCATCCCCAGCTATAGGGACCCTGTGAGACTATTGGCGAATGCCATATTGGTCAGCAGACACAAAAGAAATCGAAGGCATGGGTCACAGGACAAGGCCAAAGGTTAGATGTGGGTGCTGTCAGTGTCAAGCTTGCTTGGTTTTATGGAGCAGGGTGAAGTGGGCTGGCAGGGTATCAGCCTCATTTAGTTTCTCTGAATAGATCCTCCCTAATTTAAACGTGAGGGTTTAGTCCTTCACATTCAGCGCTTTGTCCTTTTGTTGGACAGAGCCAAGCTTATTAAAAATGGCTGACTGTGCAGTTTATAAAGGGATGGAGTGCAGGTTCAAATAAAAAGATGATTTGTTTTTTTTTATTCCTGATTTTTAAATGCAAACACTGTTTTTTTTTCTCAATTGAAATCTATGTAATTTTTTGCATCCTTTGAGCTACATCTCTATATTATAATCTGTTATTTGCTGTAAAATGAGACAGTATACACAACTGTCAAATAAAAATCAGCACAAATTCTTAATTTATTTTACCTAGCTCTGCATTTTAATTAAAAAAAAGGGAAGTGCTCATCTTCACAAAAAAGAGTTACAGCTGGTTGAACAGGTGGTCTGGGTTATCATTTTATTAATTAGCTTTTTGCTAAGGGAATGAAATAAAGGATAAAAGAGTTTCATGAATTTTAATCGAGTGGTAATTTATTTGGATCATGAAAATAATATGTATTTAAAGGTCTGGGAAGCTTGGATGTAAGTGTGTGTGTGTGTGTGTGTGTGTGTGTGTGCGTGCCTGAGGGGGGTAAAGATAAGCTCCTGATGAGGCAGCACTGTATCACATTGTTTAATTACCACTCTGACAGCGAGCTATAACTCTTTCCATTAAGTAAATAAGTTGTAAAGAATTTATGACGAAATGCCACATTATTCAGAATGGATATTCAGTGATGACATCTCTCTGCATTAAATATGGTAAATGCCATTAAGTCCCACAGAGAGCCCCTTCTTCCCCCCTTCTTCCCCATGCCCACTCGTTCCCCATCTTTCCTTCCAACCTCCCGCCTGCAAAGCGTCAATATGCCAATAACCCTATACAGGGTCTGTAAAAAATAAACTTGATTTGGTTAATGTGAGTGAAGACAGATATGCTTGCTTTCATCGTCGGTTTTGTGCAGCACAGCAAGGTGATGTCACCGACCTGGGAGCGATAAAGTGGCACACCCACCTGGAGCTTTTGATAGAGGGGCCTTGAATGGACCCAAGCCCATCTAGTGACAGACTGGTGGGGTGGAGGGGGCGGGGAGTTTGTCACTGTGAGGGCCACCACTCCCCAGCGCCATCACCATAAATTTGGGAGCTTTATTCATAAAGGGGGAAAGAATGAGTTATGGCGTCCAGGATGCTTTATGAATACAGGAATGGTGACTTATGGGAAAGATAGCTTCTGTAAATAAGATGTGTAGAGGCAGCTGTGAGGTTCTGTCAGACTCTGTTGTTGTATGTTGAACTGAGGTGCTGTGCAAGTCACAGATGGTATTGGGGTTTCTGTATGTTTTTTGAGCATGTTATTATAAACACAACATATAATCTACTTATTTTTATAGGAGTGTTTTAATGAAATGCTTAAGATTTTACATGCTGTAAAAATACAATTAAGGTACCTTGACAGGTATAAATTGATCACTGGACAAAGACAAGTTTGATAAAGCAATTAGAAAAAGTTAGTTTGCATCGTCCATCCATCCATTATTCATCCATCCATCCATCCATCCATCCATCCATCCATCCATTATTTATCCATCAACCATCCATCCATCCATCCATCCATTATTCATCCATCAACCATCCATCCATGAACCATCCATCCATCCATCCATTCATCTATCCATCCATCCATCCACCCATCCATCCATCCTTCATTTTCTTTACCTGCTTACAGGAAGCTCTAGCAGTGACTGTGTGAGATTAAATCAACCTCAGACCTCAGATATGCTAAATATTAATTGAGGTAACTAAAGATAAAGAAATGTGACATCCCAAGAGTTTTAATACAACAAAATCACATTTTTTAGAAAAAAAAAACAGCTGTCAGCTTTTATGTACAAACCTGTAGAGACATAGTTTTATTACTTACTGAAATAGTTTTGCAAATATAAATATCATTAACCTAACCTAATTAGCCTTTTATTTATGTGTGGTGACATTAGCTGTTTTTTTAGACTTTTTTTTTAAACTTTGCACAAAAATCTGTCAGCCAAAACAAAAATTCAGTCACTTTTTGACTTTTTGACTCACATTTCCTCTCTGTAAACAAAAAATTGAGCATAAAGCTACAATTAAAAAATGTGAACAACAGCTTACTGATACAGGAAAAAATAAAAATAAAAAATTAGGAAATAAAGGCCTATTTCCATAATATTCTTTGTGTTTCTCAGGGATCTCCCAGAAAATCTTTTTATTTTTAGGTTTATTTGTTTGTTTTTTCTCAAATTATTGAACCATCTTAAAAAAACAACAGTTTTCTCAAATATTGTCATTTAGACAAATGTGTGTTAGAACAGGAACGTGTTGACATTCACTTGCAGGAGCTTCTTGTATTCAATGCTCAAGTCCATATTCTGAAGTTTCTCCAGTTCTGAGTTATTGAGGCACATTGAAATTCAAACTCCATTTGTGTTCTCTCCTTCTCAGTATAGCAGCAACAATGGGTCAGACAGACTGAGTCCAGGAGAGAGTTATCCGGCACTCAATGAGCATTTGGGCTCACCCAAACTTGCAGCCCCTCGGGATGGGCTTAACGAGCCGGGTGCCTCCTTCTGTAAGGAGGCAATGGGTGGAGCAGGTTAGGGATGTGAGAAGGGGTGGCGCGTTGAAACAGGGATTGCTTAGAAGGTCTTTGTGCACCTCTTGAGTGCGAGTCCGAGGTGGAGGCGATAGTGGTGGTGGCGGGGAGACGAAGGAGGAGATTAGTAGTGATGGTGAATGGGAGTAGAGGATTAGATGGCTGGGCAGGGACTTTTCCAGCTCTGGCTGTCTTCTCAACCTCCTGGTCATGAGGGGATGGGTGGATGGAAGGAGGAGTGGCAGATGCTTGAGCAGAGGCAGACCTGTCTTTGCCATTTCTGCCAACTGAAATTTTGGAGGTTTACAAAGTAGTTTCACAGCAACAATTTCAGGTGGTTTGCAGTATTTTAATGCTTTTGCCAGAAATACAGTCGGTATGAACCTTTGGAGCAGTGATTCTCCAGAATCAAAGCTTTGCATGTTGAGCAGAACAAAGTGTGAGTGTATAAGAAGGGCGTTTCGGGTGGGCGTGTTTTTGTGCACGGATAAGCCGCTGTCCTGAATGAATGCAGATGTCTCTGGCTGGCTTTCTGCCTGTCCCCTGTACGCTGATGGCCCGTCACCTCTCTCTGTCACATGAAGAAAAAGCCACTCTCAGTCTGGACTAAAAGCCTCTCTAATCCTCAGGCCCCTGCCACCTCTCCACATTTACTGTCAGCACAGATACCCCTGCCCAAAGCAGCGCTTAGAAAGACAGGCACTTGGGGATGAACCTCTCTGTCACTCACACGTTTTCTCAATGGACACACACCCTCACGTTTTCACATGCACTTTTTCAGAAATTCAAATTGGAAAAGTCTTGAATCTGCAAAGACTTTGTGAATGCCCGATGTCAAAGTGCTGTGCTTACAGGAACATTGTGGGAACTCACGAGAACACCACAAACTGGCTGCTGAAAAAAACTGTTGGCAGTAATGAATGAGCAGTTCATAATAAACGTTTCCACTGGTGCTCAATGAATCGTAACATAGACAATGAACTTTGATTACTTTGAGAGTTGTCATGTGCAGGAAACAGAACTGGCTGTGAAACATCAAATGCTGTAATGGTTATGTTGTTATATGAGTTTGCAGGAAATTTTGCCTCATAGTTTACGTGACAGTGTTTAAGGCCAGTACTGGGAGACGTTTCTGCTATAGAAAGCACAAATGTGGTATGTCTCTATATTCCCTTCTTGACCTCAGCCAAATGTTTGCTGCCTAATGGCATTTTTTCTTCTTTTACAGCTGGCATTCTTTAACCTCTGTTGTGACACTGGATGTAAAATGCTTTGGCTTAATGTAATAACTGTAGGTAAACAGTTGTGTTAGTAAAATAACTCAGTTATCAACAATTTACTTTTTCAGTTCCATCCGTCTATCCATCTTTAGTCATTTATCTAAAATTGTGTCTTTGAAGTCCAGACCTTCCTCTCATCATTGATCCTCTCTGGCTCATTTTGAGTTATCCTCTAAAAATCCCAAACCAGAGAGACTATATGAACACTTCAAGGAATTATGGGTCTTTCTCCAGGTTAGCTCTCAGATGGAAGTAGCTAAAACCCCTTCTAGGATGTGTTTATTACCAAGTTTACCCAAGTTTATTTTATTTTAGTTCCTTGAAAAATGTCTTGTTCTTTTGGTTAAAACTTGTGTCCCCGTAAGTAAAGATTAGATGTGGATGGATCAATGAATGAAGCTACTTTTATGTCTGTATGCTTATCTTCATTACTGCAGACAAAAACATGCAATGCTCCATACAATGATTTACAAAAAGACACACAAAAAAACTAAACTCCTCTGCTTGAGTCTGCCTCAAGTAAACAAGTTATTTTCCCCCCCTTAGAATTCAAATATAGAGTAAAAATGTGTAAAGTGTAAAGTAAAAACTGTACACCAACCCATTTGGTGCCTTCTTGACATTTATTGAAAGTCCAAATGTCTTTTGCCATCCTGGTTTATGATGAGTGTGTGTAACAATTCCTTCAGACCTGGTTTTGTCCAGACTGTTACATCATCTTGTAACAAGACAAATGTAGTCATCAATACTATACCTCAAGTCCTGTGAACTGGTTTATGTGGTACTATAACAATTTAATCAGTTCAATTCAAACACAGACTAAGTGTGTGTTACCCTACTGAGGTACCAATAAACAACCCTTGTCTCTCTTTTTTTTTTAGTGGTGCAGCGAAGTGAACAGCCTCAGAAATGCCTTCAGTCATGTGTGGCAGTGACTGCCTTTGTCTATGAGTGAGATGAGCTGCTTGTCCAGTGAAACTGAAGCTTCATTTTCAGGCGTGATGCACATTTAAATCCCTCAACAAAAAAAAAGACAAAACAAGCTGAGGGTTCATCTCCCTCCCTCTCAGTTGACTGATAATCTCTTTCTTTTGGTTAATCTGTTGTTTATTGGTGGTGTTTCAATGAGTGTCTGTTTGTGTCTTTTGGGGTGCTCAAAGAGAGCGTACTAACATCCTAATCCCATGTGAGAAGAGTTTTAGGCTAGACAAAGCTCACTCAGAAAAAGAGAGAACAAGTCACTGAGAAGTTGGAGAGGATTTTCCTACATGTGAGTGTGTAAAGCAGGCAAATTTCCAACAATGTTCGGAGGCTAATTTTCTCCTTTTAAATGGAATGAAAACTAAAAATGCATACAGAAATTTTGATTTGCTCTCCTTTTGTCATCCACTTTCCTCCTTTCACCCCCCTCTTCTTCTTTCGCTGTCAGAGTTCCCAGCAGGGAGGGGAAGTTAGGTTAACTAACTGAACAAAGTCAGAGGGAATTGCAGGACAAAGACCGGCCTGAGTGGGGGTTATGCCAGTCGGAAGGTGTAGCCAGCAGCACAATACCAGGTGAAGGAGGCTCTCTTTAGGGGTCCACCTAAGCAGGGCAAAGGTTATGCGCTGTATTCGATTGCAGCTGAATGGAGTTTGTTTGATCGGAGATGGAGGGTGGGCAAATGAGAAAGGAGGAGTACACCTGTTACAAAGCTAGAAGTGCCCCCCCTCTCCTCCCACACACACACACACACACACACACACACACCACCACCACCACCATCTGATCCTGTGGAATGTAGACACATATTGATAGCTGATGACAGAAGTAAATGAAAAAAACATATTTTATTATTAGCAGATAAAAACAAACAAAAAAAGCTAGGATGATTTTACAGGAACTGCAATAAACCAGTGACACATGTCTAGACAGCTACAGTATAACAGATTTATATGCAGGTGCACTGATTCATGGGGGTAATATAAATGTTGCTGGCTGCCTTGCAGGCACATTTACATCATCTTTTCTAAACTGTTATTGCACTCTAAATACTAACAAAGAGAGCATCAAAGTCACTGTCATTCCCATTTTTTTAAAACATTTCTTTCATTTTTTTTCTAAAAGGAGAAATTATAACATTATATGTTTTAGTTAACCAGTTCTAATAAATTTTCATCAATTTGTGTAACCTTTGTGTAAAAATGTAAACCATCAAATGATGTTATACAGTATGTTATAAAGTCATGATGGGTATATGGATACTGTAGATGAGTGGACGGGTAGATAAATAAAGAAATCAAAAACTTTAAAATTATGAGTGTTCACAGCTTCCCAAGCCACAAGCCTCTGTATTAAATGCTGAACCACAAAGGTTTGAGCGCACCAAATGTGCCCCCTGCACTCTGCACAGGTAGGAGTGAAAATGAGTGGACCCCTAAACGGCATACAGGAAACAGAGGTGATGAATTCCGTGTGCTGGGCCAGAGAGCCGGGCTAATAGATACCTTATCCGGGGGAACTGATAGGGGAAAGGCCTTCTCTTTAAACACACCACTGATTGTTTCCAAATGTCTTCCCCATGGGGCAGGTTAGAGTCAGGGAGAGGGACAGCAACTGTTTGTGTGTGTGTGCGTGTGTGTGTGTGTATGTGTGTGTTGGGGGTGGTGGTGGATTGAGCTGATGATTTTTTTTTTCCTGGTGCAGTTCGAAGAAACAGAAGGGGAATGGCAACTTTGTCCTAGCTTTCCTACCCCTTGTTCCTGCTAGTGCTTAACTACCAGTCAGATCACATTACTCAGGCAGTAAATCTAAGTACTGGTTAACGCAAATAATCAAGAGCTAATATTGCTCTACAAAACCACTTTCTCTGTGTCTGTGGTCAGAGCTGTGCAAACAGGCACAAGCTGAGGCCTTATGTCCTCTTAGCCTTTGCCAGGCGCTCCCTCACTCTCTTTCTCACAGCTCTTACAGCATACATATGAACGTGTATCTCCACATACCTTGTGGGGATACATGTCCATGGATTTTTTACATTAACTTTTAAATGTGGTTCATTTATTTTAAATCTGTCTTGTATCTCATTGCTGAAGTTCAAAGTGTAATAGGATTGCGAGGCCTGGTTTGAGAGCTTATTAGCTTTAAACCTAAATAAAAACAGTCCGGGCCATAATCATCACAGAAAACACAGTCCGTACCTCTTTTCCAATTACTTTGTATTGCTTCTCCAATTAGATAAAGAGCAGGTCCAAAACCAGAGATGTGGGCTGCCGGGTTTAGGGAGAGTGAAAGCAGGGGTCATGGTGGCAGTAATGAGGTCTTAACCCTAAAGTCGTTCTACTATATCATAATGCTTTAATTTGAGCCATATGATAGGTTGCTGTGCACTTACATGTTATGGAAAAGTCAATATTATGAGCTATACCTGTCTGTTCTCTTTATATGAAGGTGTAAATAAATGTTAAAGTTTTGAAAATGGCAAGGACAAAATGACTGATGGAAGAACAGACTGCCATTTGCTGATAAGAAACACTGCTAAATATTTAAATAGGTAAAATGTCAGATTTAGGATGATGTAGTTTGTAGATCTCTTTGTACCACAGTCAATGTGTTAAAAACAGACCTTTTGTATTGTAACAACAATTTAGTTTTGATGAGGTTTAACGCTTTTAAATTCCTTAAAATAACTTATTTTTCTCAGTATCTTCAGGTTTAAATAGTGTGTCAGATATATGCTTTCATTAGATTGAACAGTATTTACAAACACCCTTCTTTAGGGTAAAAACATGTAATTCAAGTCAAACTTAACCATGAATAAAATATGTTGGCCAGGAGAAGGTTAGAAAATGGGCTACAACATCCAAATTGTGTTTATTCCATCATACATTAGAAATAATTGAAATCATACAATATAAACAGTATTGTACTCAGTAATTTGCCATACTTAATGCTTTTTATTTAATAATTAAAACCTTTAGTGGTAATATCTCTTAAGCAATCGACTTGTTTGTTTATTTTACATTGCTGTAATGGATCTGAATACTTATTACATCATACCTCAGTCCGTTCCTACCCACAAATCTGAAATTACCCACACATTACTGTTTAGCTGTGCAGTTAAAATCCCTGTTTTATACAGTTTTACACAAAGCTCCAATTAATGAACTGTGTATCTGGTAATATGTTACTGAAGGTCCTATTTTAAATTAGAGTGCCTCTCATATTTAATAGGGTTGATTATGTTGGTAATAACCTCGAATCACATCCCAGTCAATAATTGTTTTCTAATAGCTTTCAGGTTGCATAATATTAATGCAGTCCATCAGTTGCTGTCACTGCATAATTACAGTATGTGTAATTAAGTTCATGATAAACATGTATTATGTTTTTAAATGGCACATAGAGGTGTGATAAATTAAAGAAAAAGATACATACTGGTATTAATGATCACGATATATTTCATTTGCAACATTAAATGGCTTAAAATATATTAAAAATAGTGTTAAAGTCATGGAGACCTTTCACCAGATACTCCTAAAATTTGGAATAAATAGTGAATTCTCAAAAGATGGTAATTAACATCAAGTGCTTCTATTATTTTGATCATTAGCAACTGAGGGGGCAGTCTAAGATAGGCAAAAGACCACCACATAAGGTATGGTTTATGGTTATAGGGGATGGATATAAATCCAGATGAGCGGAGGCCTCATAAGTGGGCCTATTGCTCTCCCCA
>JARVGW010000624.1:4677713-4711170 GCA_031762495.1 Anablepsoides rubrolineatus | reverse complement strand
AATTTCAAATTTTGTACATTCAGATTCAATCTGAATAATTCAAATTCAATTCCTGCTGGCACAAGGTTTATCCCATATTTTACACTGCTGTCATCTTTGTAATAATGGTTATGCACCAGTAGTTCCATGGTTACTTACACGGAAAACTGTTGGTCTGTGATCTATTATCATTAACATCATGTGTGAAACACAAACTGCAACATGTTAAACAAAATACGGCAGAAAACTATTTGATGGGAAAATAATGTAAAACTATATATATATTATGACAATCCATGCAAATTGGAATTTTTTGCTGATTCTTCTATCACCCTTTTTTCCATCAGAACAATCTGGTTGTGGGTGTTTAGTGTATTTTGCCTCACCATGCATGTTTCATATAGATTGTTGCAGATAACAAACTGCAGACTGACACATTCTTTGATGTAAATAACTGCAGACTTCTATGAAATCAGTTGTCTAATGCAAATGTTCTGGCAGTTCAAAAGATTATAAAACAGTGTTTGCATGAACTTCTAGGAAACCTTTAGACAAAAATTGCCTTAAAAATATGCTTTGGACTTGGTTTCACTTTGACTATCCTTTGCTTTACTGTTTGTTTGACTTTTCACATATCCTCACTTAAACATAACAAAACATGGTATAATGGTTAGAATATTAAAGACAGAGTTGTTCTTTTATTTATCTCCACTTTCATGAAATAAGAGGTTATTTCAAACATGTTAAAAAAGTAGTATATTCACAGCTCACTGTATGCAGAGGAACTTTTTTTCCCATAAAAGACCGCTGTGTTTTCATAACTATTGCTGTAGTCACAACATAATTTGTGCTCTCAAAGAAGCATTATTGGTCTCTAAATTCTGGGTGCAGTTTAGTCTTAAAATAGTGTTCACATAAAGACTAATATGCATCGTCTGTTTTTATAAATCAAGAGAACCAGACAGGTAAAACTACAGGAAGAATGACTCCCAAGTGTGGAGGAGGTGAAATGGAGCAGTGGAACAAGGAGAACAGGAGGGGAGCAAAAGCTGGCATGACTCCACAGTGTTTTCTGTTGCTGTCGCGGGAGCACTCACATTATTGGGAATATTAGTCCAGAACTTCTGGCATTCATCCAGATACAGGCCTCTGCCTTTGCAGGGGGGATTTACCAGCAGGGTTTGAGCCCTGTCAAACACACACACACACGTACGCACGCACACACTCTACTGCCATTAACCACCACCACCCATCTCCTCCTCAAGACTAAAAAGACTCCAAAACAACAAGATGTGTGGAGCCTGAAGTCCTGCCCAGCCCTGATAACAAGTCTCAGCTCTTTTTAAAAAGAAGTAAACACATGTGGCTGTTTGATGTCTGCCTTATCTTCATTAACTTTCAATTCTCTCACTGAGTTTTTTTTTTTTTTTTTACGGCAAGATCAAATTCAATAATTAATCTGCTTCCTTTTTATATATATTTATTTATTTACTTTTTAATTATTATTGAGACAAACTTTTTTTCTTTTTCTCCACACTAACTCAAAAGCTCACAGCTGTGTATTGGTGCACCAGTGGAGTTTAGGGTGACTTCTTTCATGCTGCTAATGAGAAAGTGGCAGAAAAAAGTGAACTTCACAAGGGCTTGTTCAGATGCTCAGCTCAGGTTGCATGGATGGTCTTTGATGAGGAAACATTTGTTGATTTATTTATTTATTTATATTTGTCTTAGTTAAGATTATTTACATTATTGCATTATTTACAATTGTTAACCCCATTTTCACTGCAAAACATGGGTTTGACGTTTCTTGATTTTTAAAAAAGAGCTGTACATCATTGTGATCGTGTTGTGTTGAGTTCATCTACAGTGCCACAAAGAGACTGAAGTAGGAGTTTGGAACAGTGCAATGAACACCTCCCTTCTATGGGAGGAGGAGGAGGAGGAGAGGCAAGAGTCTATTCAACACAAATAAGGAGACACAATGCTGCAGGGTCAAAGCTGGGTCAGCAAAGTCCATGAACTGCAGGGTACAGGCAGTGGCAGGCAGCCCTCCTGCTGCAGGAAACAAACAGGTGAGCTGTTAGCACTAACTGTTAGCATTTTAAAGCCCAAAAATCATCGGCCAATAATGTTTCTGACTGAAACTGTGCATCTCCACCTTCTGCTTGGTTCGGTTTGTTCACACGTGTTCGTAACTCAGAGTGAAGACGTTCAAAGGTTTTGTTCGGAGCTTTCTGACAAAACCGCCGCAAAAGGTCACGCATCTCTAAGAATTGCTTTGACCTTTCACCCGGTGACCCCACAGTTAGCCCAGACGCCGAGCGAGAGGCGCTACCATGACAACAGTCCTGGTAGGTCAACAAGGGGGCAGATGTGATATACATATACTCTTTAAACCTCACTAGGAGGAGATTGTCAGTGTGAAATGGGCAAAATTATTCCTGTCGCACATTTAGCTTTTGAATAAAGACATGCCCTCGTCATTAAACCAATAATGATAAGGCGATGCACTACAAAGTATTTACCCCAGCTCTCCTTGGGGTTTAGAAGAAAAGAAGGAAGTCTGGGTTTTGTTTCTCACCCCTAATTTTTTAAGAGCACCCCCCCCCCCCCCCCCCCATGTAATAAATCTACATCTGGTAAATAGCCCATGAATAAAGGAAGATTTTATCCTCGGTGGCAAAGGGAAGATTTAGTGGGCATATAGGCAGCGTCGCCCCTCTCTTCTGAACAAGTACAAAGTGGTCACTCAGTGAGTCTTAAGAGGTATAAAAAGCCTGCGGTAGTTCATTAAATCTCCAGCATGAAGATGGGACCACTGTGTGTGTGATTTACAGCGGTCAGGTGCATATATATTGGCAGTGGCGACTCAGCCCCACCTTGCACTCTCAGTTTGTCTCAACGATGAAATAACTGAGCATGCTGTGCTATTTGTTCGCTGCATATTTGGGAGAAACAAGGCGACTGAGGTTTGGTGACTGAAGGACAAAGAAAGAAGAGAGGTGCTTTTTTACTATGAATAAAAGACAACGAAATGCAACATTTGTCTTTTACATTAGTGGGGCACTGTGGTTGAGTTGTAACAATGTATTAATATTAGGCTTTCAAAGAGTATTGCAATGTATTGTATTACTATCTGCTTAGAAAGGATGGTAATGTTTTCTTATTGTTGCATGGGATTTAGGGCATTTTAGGTGTTTTTAATCTGTTTAAGATGCAACAGTTTATCATGGAACAAAGTAATTTAGACAACAAAAATATTGCAACTTCAACATGAGGTACAGCATTACAGAATCAACATGTAACTGTTTTTTTATTAAAGTATTTTTAGTTAAGTTTAGTAACATTTTGGCTGTAATAAGTATGTGCAGGGAAAACATTTCAAAGTGAAAGGATCCAATATGTTGGTATGCTATTTGCGCTATTTGTTTGGGTCTCGGACTTTCGACAATATCTAGTTAACTCAGCATCTTCTTTGTTTTGTTTTTGTTTTATTTAACAGTTTGACCGATATTAACTAGACTGTTCTGCTTCTTTAGCTTTTCAATGCTACTCAGTTGTAATGGTTATAAGAACATAAAAAGCTGATAAATACCTCTAGAGTTCTTTAAGAATCCTGTCATTAAAACATCAAATCATTATTTGATTAGGCTATAAAACTAATTACACGTTGGGGAACAAATGAGTTTGGTCGTCATCATAGCAAAATTCACATCCTAAAGTCCCCTCGGGTAGGTGTCGCTCCTAAAAAAAAATTAAACTGCTTCATAGAAATGGCAGAAGGAAAATTTACAAGAATTATAATCTTCTAATGCAAACTACTGTTTCAATGTATTGCAGCAGAGATTGTAAGTTGCTTTTTAATTTGGAAACCCCTAGTGTATATCTGCATTATCGCACAATCCTAAGAAAAATTAAATTTTTATTCTTCTCCATTTACCTTTTAAAACAATTATTACAGTAATTGGTTATAAAAATGAATATCAAAAAGTTACCTGACATATGACTTTTTGAAACAATGCATTTCCATTTTATCTTCATGCATATTAACAGTGGAGCTCATGTTGCCTGATGTGTGTTTCACTTTGACAAGACCCCTAATATTTAGCTAAAAGCTTAGTTAATACACAGCTGCAAGCAAATCAGCTTCCAGTTTTCACCTTCCTGTAGGTTCTTCACTAATTTCCAGATTAGATAAGTTGCATTTGGTCACTTCAAAGCTTTTATTGCTGATCCACTCATGACAGAGAACATTAAATATTTGTTTTCAGATTGTTCAGTGTTTGTTTTTGTCCTGTTCAAATATTCACAACCAATTTTTACAAAAGGCTGGGATGTGTGACGTGTCTCATCTGGCATAAAAGGCTGTGAATGAGCTGTCATGGAAATGAGCAATGTTTTAATTTGTGTTGAGCATGTCTCATAGAGGCAGAACTATCAGTCTGTAGCTTTTACATTTACAAGCCTAATATGTAAACCTTCACACGCACAAATATTGGGCTGTTTTTTTGTGGTTCTGTCAAAAGTTTCTACTCTCAACATGTAGTTTGACTTTGCACTTAAGCACTAGAGATCACAGAAAATGTCACCTTATCATTCTAATAATACAAAATATCCCTTCTTATAGTTTTTTTTTTTTCCACAGGATTTTCCTGACAGCATGTTTATTTCTTTATAAATTGGTTTCCAAAATTACCAAGCATTCACTTGTGCCCGTTTCAGAAGGTCGCGTTCTCTTGAAGGATCTACAGAGCAGATCTGTTAATCTCCTTTCTGAAGGACAGCATAAGGGCAGATAAATGCCATTTACCACTGGAGTCGTACCGCAGTATGACTCCTTAAATAGGATGATTTAGACTTGTATTAATCAAATTCCGAAATGTCGAGTTTCCCTCTGCATTACAAGAGCACCCCCTCCTCTTTTTCCCCCCAATTTCTTTTTTTCTTCCATCGCTGCCATGCCTCTCCTCATCTTCCCTTTTACCCTTCATCCACCGCTCCTTTTTTCTCAGATGCCAGTAGGAAGATGTAGGGCCTGATCAGTGGGAGCTGATGTTCTAATAGAGAGCTAATGAGGACAGATCTGCTCGATGCCGGGCCGTCCGCGTGTCCCTGCGTGCCTCTGTGTTTAACCACTTATGAATGACACAAGCGGTGGAGTTTGATGTGCTCTGGGGCCTTTAGTATAAAGATAATATTCACTGTTTTATCCATCTCTGCCTGACAAATGACTGTCATTAATCAGAAACTCCACCCAGTGTGTCTGTGGGTGTGTGTGTGAGGGCAGGAGAGAAAAAAAGGTGTATGAAGGTGAATGGAGAACATGCATCTTTCTTAGCATTTGTACAAGGAAGAAACTCAAACACAAGGAGCCACAATGACTTGCAGATTGTGCTACAGATAAGAGTAAAGGAAACTCAGTCATTGGTTGAGGAATGTAAGCTCATAAAGCTAAAATAAATAAATATTTTGCACAAACTTAATGTCATTGGAAACTGTTTGTATGTGCTGTACGTTTATTTCACTTGTCCTAAATAAATACTTCTCCTATGAAACTCTGCATGTATTACCAGATCATTTCTAATACAAATACAAGGTAATGGAAAAGGTCCAAAACTACTGAGCTTACATGAAATGTGACTATTCTGATTTATTGCAGCTTGTCTATAACAGAATCTTAAAACATCTTTGCACAAAAATTGGTCCCTTGTGCACAATACGAACAAGCCAGCTATTCCACATAAAATAAAAAAAAATCTGTAAGTGAGGTTCTGTGTAGAACACAACATACAAACCGAAAGCAGAGAGCTGCTATCCTGCACAAAGGCTCCACTCTCTGAGATGGCTCCGAGCCCCGGACCTTCCCTCTAGCCTCAGCTTGGCCTCGGTCTGAGCGGGCTTGTCCTCGGCCCCGGCCCAGACCTCAACCACATCCCCCGTAGGAGCATCACTGCATCTCTGATCTGCGCCACTCTTGCTGTCTTCATGCCAAATCCTCCCTCCAACTGCCCAACTTCAACCAGGCATGACCCAACAGGCACACAGCCCTGACTGTGAGCAGAGGCTAACCCCAAACGCAACCTACCTCCCCCATGTGACCTTCTTTTCCTTCTTGGATTTCAAAGCCACAGACCGTTGTTTTTTTTTTATTTGCCATGATCTGTTGCTGTTTTATGTACTAATTCAGTCCAAAGTCATTTGACAACAGCAGCACTTTATTTGTGCTTGTGCGTCTTTGTTTTCCATGTTGCTATAGGAAACGTTTTTACTCAAGCTTTCCAAGTAAACCAGAAAGAAAAAGAAACTCTGCTTTTTCTAGATGAAGCAAATCTTTTTTTTTTTTTTTTAGATTATTTTATTTTTCCCCCTTCTCCCTCCAGTAACAAACTGGCATCCTAATAAACTGTTAGAAAGACAGTTTTGTCTCTCTCAAAGCATAAAACCTCCCATGTCTCTTATAATAGAAGAACTGTAAATCCCAGTGTGGGTAATCCCCAACTGGGATGTGCCCACCAGGGAGCAGCCTGCTACTGGAGCATTGCAGCTAAACTCTTCTAGCATCCCAGTCCCACTCAGTTAGGCACACTGAGAAAGGCAATCAAAAAAGAAAACAGTGAACGAACTGATATTTGCAAACACATCCCATTCATGCAGTAATCTCCACTGATTTATAAAGCAGCTGTCCTGTCCCCATGGTTTCTGGTTTGATCATTTGTGGTGTTTGCCAGTGTCCTGCTGCTGCACGTCTGACACTCCCTGCTGTTTTCTCTAAGACACTTCAAGTTACCCGGTGTGGACGAGGCTAACTATCTGCTTCTTACTTACGTTTGAGCGCTTGCGTGTCCATCCGTCAGCCGGGCAGACAGTGTCCTGGGGAAGAAAAAAAAAAAAAAAAGCGAGGCCTGCACATATGAGAGCGTTTAACAAGGCTGTAGTCGTCGTGTTTAATAGTTCTGGTGATGATAATTGTGGGCTGCGCGATGGCTTGCTCGTTAAAGCCGCTGCAGTAAGACTCGATTTCAGGGCTGTAATTGCAGCTTGTTAGGATAATGCCAATCAGGAGCTTTGGCATCCATTTTCATTGCAGCCTCTGAGTTCTCTTTTAGACCCTCTGTGGTACAATGATAGCAGCGTTTTCTATTATAAGCAAACGCCTTAACAAAAAAAAAGTGCATACTATACATAAAGTAGGATATTTCAATGTTGTTTTTTTTCTGCATCACTTCGGGAGAGTTTAGTAATGTTTGAAAATAGTTTAAACGGCTTTTATTATGTGATGTATTCTAAGGATCATTTTTTTTTTTTTTAATCTTTGTAGGTCCATCAAAGAAAATAGTTGTATTTTTATTAGCAGATTGACAAATATGTTGTACTGTTTTTAGTATTTGCTTTTCTTACCAGTAACAACCAAGTATATATTATATATATACTTTTTTTTGCACATAGAGAAAATCTGGTGAAATTTATCAAATACTGTTTGGTCAAAAATTCAAGAAAAACAAATACTTCTTTTTTTGTTCCAATAAAATTTGTGTTTGCACCGCCACCAATCTGTTTCCAGCATACTTTGTTTTAAAAGTTTGATTTGGAGCCAAGTTTGCTTGTTTGTTGGAAGCTCTAATGTGGAGTCTGCCCCTATGTGTGTGTGTGTGTGTGTGTGTGTGTGTGTGTGTGTGTGTGTGTGTGTGTGTGTGTGTGTGTGTGTGTGTGTGTCTGTGTGATAGTGGGGTGTGTGTGTGTGTAAATAGCTACACATGGCTGGTGTATAATTTAAGATTTCTGGTGAGCTAAATGGCACTTTAGCTCAATAGCCATCAATATGGTTGCTTGTAAAATGTGTCTGAGGCCAGTTGGAGGCTCACTAGCTTGTTAGGTATACTGGGAATGTTTGAGGCAGGTGTTGGAGGGCCAAGGCCAAGTTCCATATGGATCTGATCACAGAACAGTAGTGGCAGCTTATGGGGCTTTGTTACCTTGTTCCAGCACATGGTGTATCTCTATGTCCTAGCAGTAGCTGTGTTTTGTCATTTTGGGATCATTTTCTTTTTTGGGGATCATTTTCTTTTTTTTTTTTGGTCTCTACCTTTTTGTAATAAATTGTGCTCAATCATTTTTTTTACAACTTTATCAGTAAAATAATGCACAAACTTGTAGAAAACATTTCCATATTAGTGGAGAAAAGTCCCCCCAACCTTTAATCACTATGTCATGTTTTCAAATGAGCTAAATGAATCCTTTCTCCCCTCTTTGTCTCTGACCTCAAATATTTACTGTTGGCGTTGTCTGTGGGCGGCAGGCGGGGTAGCGGGCGGGTGGAGGAGCACAGAACTCTGCAGTGTGCCTCGGCCAAAGAGGCAGAATGCGGGCCCAGCTCAACCCAGCCCTGAGGGCCCCGAGTGTAGCCGAGCTGCCTAATTGAGATCTCAATGTGACACTGAGTGCTTGTAAATTACAATGTGCTAGCCAGACAAGCTAGAGGAGCGTTAGACTCTGCAGCAGACCCACAAACGTATGCGGGAGGTGGACTTGTGTGCGTGTCAGTATTGTTATTTGTTATATATGCTTCTTTCCATTTTGATAAAACTCTGAAAGTTTGTCACTTAGACCAGTTTCTCGCTGGGTTGCATGAAGCATTCGTTTGCTCAGGATCTTCTTTGCAGGATAAAACGAACAATGTTTTTTGAAAATCTTCTCAAAACAATCAAATAATCATTGCTGTCATGTTCATCCTTCTCAGTTTTGTTGAAGGCGTCTCCAATATGTCTCAAAAGTGCTAAAGCTGGATTTTGACATTTGCCCAGAAGCTCTTATTCGACAAAAAACATGTTCGGGTCTAAAAACCGCACTCATATGACCTGATAATTATTGAAAAATGGATCCCAATCTGCCTATTTTTCTTGTAAGCGTATTCTCCAGTTGGTCAAATCTAAATTACTTAGCTCATTTAATTGTTTGTTTTTAAGCTTACCTGATCGAGGCTTCAAATCTTTGTTTTTATATTGTCAGTTAGGCATACATAAAAATCCAAAAGGACATAATTAGAAAGCATACCTACACATTTTACTCTCTAACCACATTATCAGAGAACCACAAAAAACACACACAGGCACACATGCATGTATACAGACTTGTCAGTCAAGCTGTGTGACTGTTTATATTTAGAAGTTCTAATGAGTGTGATGTCATTCCTCAACACTACTGAGAACAATCTGGCAATCTGGATACTGTCAATCACCCCGTGTCTGCAGGCGTTACCAGGCGGAGAGGTGGGTGCTTGTGTGCAAGGAGGGGTGCAGGTTTAGAAAGGGTGTGTGTGTGTGTGTGCATGAATGTGTTAGTTTAGGGTTTTTCAAAGAGCAACTCTTTAACAAAGACCCAACATATGAGCTGCACATGGCAACTGGAATGGCCTTCATCATTCTCACCTCATCAGCGAAGCGCCTGCACGCTCGCGTGGACGTGCCCACTTCCAAACGCACACCCTCACACGTCCATGCTTTCACCTCTACTCCTGTAAAGGTGTGCCTTGTCGGTCACACACACAGCTGCACACTCACAACATGCACACATACTAAACACCCTCAGTGCCGCCTTCACCCACAGCAACCGCTGCGGAAAAGTTTGAACTTTTAGCGGTAGAGGAACGGTGTCAGGAACTTGCTTCCTAAGGCACAGACTTGTAGTGTGATGGAATGAGTCAGTATCAGAGAAACTGGGGTCACTTTCCACACTATTAATGCCCATGTGTACATCTGTTCTTTAAAACACCCTCAAAGTTATACTGCAGGCATCTACCCGTGCTCATTAGCACAAAACAGATCTGCTGCTCATGACTTTAGAGGTTTTTTTGTTATTTTATTATTAATTTTTTTATTTTTTTTGCAAAGCTGGTGGGATATAAAGGATGACCAAATTTTTGATAGTACAGGCAAATAAAGCAAGACAAGTGGGAGACTACAAAGTGTTCAGCCAAACAACCGCAAATATATCTGTGTTTTTACCTCTTTGTTTTTGTTACGTGCATGCTAATGTGTTAACAAAATGCAAAAGCAAAAATAAAGAAAAAAACGGGAGAAATGGGACGCATTCGGAGTGAGAATGGGTTGGATATTGATGATTTAAAATATTACTTCTGTTTTGCTAAATAGCCATCAGTTATTCCAGCTAGGTTGAAGCTCACACACTGCTTTTAATAATGTTACATATTTTATTCCCTTTTTTCCCTAAATCAGAAGTGCTTGTATGCAGTGGCGGCTGGTGGATTTTTCTCCAAGGGGGGCTACGACTCCAAAATAGACGTAAAATGGAAGTTTACACACCAATAACTCTAAATTGTTTATTTTACTTATCAGAAAACATATATACAATATTTTTTCTAAACATTTATAACGTTTTATTTTGTTATTTTAATTGTTTTATTTTTTTGTGTACCAAAAATAGTGGTGGGGCAGCGGCCCAGCGCTCCCTATTGACCGGCCGCCACTGCTTGTATGCATCAACTGCAAAGAGTATTTTACAGAAAAAAAGCATTACATACAAACATCATTAAGATTTTCTTAAATGTTTAATACTGTAATGTCATTTATTTGTTGTTATGTTATTTTTAATCTAGCTTCCATGTAAGGTGAGTTTGAAAACTTAACCATCAATTCAAGTGCTTTCATCCCATGATTATACGTATCCTGGGTCTTGAGTTTCCTCATAGGTTGATTAGATTCGGATTGTTCTCTAGCTCGCCCTCAAACAACAAGGCTAATGTTTCTGCCCACATCAGGTCACTGTGCTGTAATTTATCTATTTCTTTCTCATGCCTCTCAAACAACAGTTAATCTTCTGTTGTGTTTGGGTTACATGATTGTGCATGGGGGTGAAAAAATAAAAACGGGTTCAACTCCAGGAAGTGCATTAAAACTGAATTGCATCACGGGTGCTTCATCATTATGGCTTGTTAAAAATAAGCAACTAAGTTTGTGTCCAAACACTAATCAGCCACTCAAATTAACACACACTTTTTTTTATTTTTTATATTGTTTGTTTTAATTTTCTGTTAAAGTCTGGCATGTTTCATATTTTCAATTTCTCTTCAGTCTCAAAATTTACAATTTTGTGTGTGTTTGTGTGTGTGTGTTTGGCCTGTATGTAGTCGGCAGCAACGCAGCTTGAGTGCAGACAGACGTTCCCTGCTCCCTGCAGAATCAAGACCCATCAATCATGTTAACATGTTAATTAGTGGGATTTATTTTATTCAGCAGAAATAACAGTAAGGATCCCATTACAGAGACTAGCCTGAGGGCCAATGTGTGTACGTATGTGTGTGTGTGTGTGTGTGTAAATGTGAGCGAGTTGTGCGTGAATGTATGAGTTGTGGGGAGTGGGTCCTCTGGGGAAGACCCCCTTCTCTTCTTGTGCAGCATCCAATCTCTCTCAGTGGCACATTGTGAGAAGTACATAATTAATAAAGCTGTAATCAATCACAAAGTTTAAGTCAACCTTTTTTTTTTCTTTCCATTCAGACACGTATTGTGATTTGTGTGATCATCGCACAACACAGACAAATCCTTTCTGATGCATCAAAGCTCAGCTCTAATAAAATAATGCTAATTGCAGGTTCTGTTTATGTTGAGCAGAGTTTATATGTTGGCAGCAACATTCTTCAGTAGGAAGTGGAAGACCTGCTTGGATACAACAAAAAATTTACACTTCACTGCTCGCTTTCAGACTGTTAATGAGATTAACTTATAATATGAGGCGTTCATGTTACCTCAATTGACAGTTCATGATGGCTTTTGTGTTGCCTGAGTACTAACAGCATGTATTAATGCCTGGCTAAGATGCATACAATTGCTGTGTATAAGCTTGTGGGTGATATGTAATGTTTACCTTTAGGTTTATATGGTTTTGTTCTCAACAATTGACACAATTAAACTCCCATTCTACCTAAAAATGTAAACATGTAGACTTTGAAAAACATTTATTTTAGCTCAAAACTAGGGATGTAACAATACTTTGATCCACATCGATATATTGATTAAATGATCAATGATTAAATTACATTGAGGCAAAATGAAAACATTGATCCATGTTGTCATCATATTCCCAATGTGGATCAATATCATATGCCCCTCTAATACAATCATGTCTATGACTTGTGTATTGAATTAAATTGAAATTGTATCAAGACAGACTTTGTGATATTGACACTGTATTGTCATCCAAACAGCTCAATATATTGTATCGTAGTAAAACTGGTGGTTTATACTCCAAATCAAAATGTACTCAAAGGGGCTGATGTTCATATTATTAAGCAAATGTCTAGTTTACCATCATTTTAATGTATCTTTTGGTTAAATGTCATTATAAGCTTAAAAATTGAGAATACCATCTCATGTGGCGCAGCTGTTAGACACCTGGCTGTCCTTCATGTACTTTTCCTATAATTTCTCCATCGCCAAGGCAGTGCGTGTGCCACTGACACATAAAAAGGAGGTGAAAGGCAGGAAACAGAAACAGGAGCTGGGAATCTGATCCACCTTGTCTTTATTTGGCCCATTGAAATAACACCATGGTTCACAGCAATTTATCTGCCTGCAGACACGCACGTGGAGGTTTCTGCATGTTCACTCCAGAAAGTGTGTGTGTGTGTGTGTGTGTTCCGAAATGTACTGTATATTTTTATTAATGTCTGAGTTCCTTTATGATCATGCAAGTGTATTCATAGTTACCATTTTAGTTTTGTTTTTTTCATTTGTTTATTTTTGCATGTCTTTGTGTGTGTGATTGTGTGTGTGTGTGAAGTAAGTGCGAGGCTGTTTGATTGTTTCACCACCTGTGTCCGCCATGTCCACAGATTAGTGCCTCCCACCCTGACACTCAAATCAAACATGGCTTAGGTTTCTCAGCTGTCTTTTGTGTTGAGCGTGTTAAGCGATTTTTAAAGTGGCCCTATCCGGTTTCTCCTCTGGGCTTGAGGGGGTCAAAGTCTCGTTGCATCGCTTTATCTCTAACTTTCTCCCAGATTGGTTTTCTTTTTCCGGACGTTTTTTTTTTTTGTGAGAGAATAAAAACATCAAAAACAAAAAAGAAAAACATGCATCTTCAGTTTAGAATGCTTTCCAATACAATGTTTATTCAGAAAACCTCAAACCCACCAAGGAAATGCTTTTCTCTCATCTGTTTTCATGAAGTTTCCATAGTTGTTTAGTTTATATTTTGATGTTGTACTGGATGTGTACATCATTGTCTCTTTTTTTGGAGCTTATTTATATGTTTTATATATTTGTATTATTTTCAATGATAGGTGTCTCACTGGTAGTTTATGTATGTGTAATTATTTTAATGGTTTGTAGATCATTGAAGGCAGCAATTATGACCACCTTGAAGTATGTATTGCATCTATAGTGAACCTTCATTGTGATCATATTGTCATATTGTCTTATGCAGTCAAAAGACCCAAAACAGCGTTTTATTTCAATCCAATACAGAGGTTTTCAAGATGGCGGCCATGTTCTGGACATAGCTTATAAATGCAATGTAAAGGGTGTCCTTTGTCTTTTGACTCAACATCTCATCATGTCATATATTATCACATCATCGCAACAAACTGTATCACATCACATTTTATCTTATCTTATCACATACACAAACATTCTTGTCTCCCTATAATTTAGTGTTACAGTGCCATCCAGTTTGTATAGCCACAAAGAGAAACCAAGAATGGTAGATGTGTTTTTCTGTGTGTGCGTGTGTGTGTAGTGCCTAACAAAGTGGCCTGAAGAGTGCATGCATGGACACTTGCCAAGCAACAGCCCACCCGCTCGCGCCCGGCGTTCTCTCCCAGTTGCCGCCACCGTCACACCCACCCACCCCCTGTCCATTGATGAGTGTACCCACTCTAAAAGCTCACAAATTCTGCTTCCTTTGACAATGGTTAGGTCAGCCTAGATAAAGCACGTCCATTAGAGGCAATTGAGCCAGAAGACAGAGTGACAGAGACAGACATGAGGCCAGAGAAGGAGGGGAAGGAGTAGCAGCGCTTTGACAAACACCAAAGGTGGCCATAACTCTGCTTGTCTTCATGGGAAATTTAAGCGTCTTTTTTGTTGTTGTTGTTGTAAAGCCTGATAAGTGTCTCTGAATCAAATAGGTTTTAATTAGCAGGTCCTAAGTGGTGTCTGTCATTAGCAAGCTCATTAGCATAATGCCAAAGTGTTTGTGTGTTTGAAGGGACAGGGTGGTGCTGTTCTACAACTCTGTTTTTTATGAGCAACGCAATAGTAGATGACTTATTCTTTATTCTTCTTTTTTAATTTGTGTTTTGTCGTCTTTGGTACTTTTTATTTTTTCTTCTCTTTTCCTTCTTTTTTTCCCTGCCTCACTCATGTTTGTTGATTAAATTAGGGTTTTGTGGTGTTGGAAGTTGATAGGAGGCACTTGGTGGCTGTTCTGTACAGGCTTTGGAAGAATCCATCTGTGACCATGTACTTGTGGTTGGTTCAGTCGATGTAGAATAGCCGCTGCTGTTACATGAAAAAAATGGTACTCAAAATGAAAATTCTTTATAAGCCACGGTGGACACGCTTATATTGTTCTATGTGATGGCAGCTCTTTTGTTTTTATTAAACAGGAGAATTTGAAACTAAATATTAAAAACAGCTGACTGGCTGCATGGTGACAATGTTTTATGGTAACTGGTTGCCAAAATATGACCTCAAATCTGTTTAATTGATGCTCATATAGAAACAGTTATACTAATTAAGCGAAAAGCATTAATAATGTGAGCTGTAACTCACGTTTTCCTTCTCTAGCACATACCTTCACATAAAAAGCAATGCAAGATGAATCTATTTGTTGGGATTTGAATTGCATTTTTAAGTGCTGAGGGAAATCAATAGCTCTATATTGAATGTTGGTAGACGTCAGTGCCTTTGCAAGCAGGAATAAGTAATGTGGAAGGGTAGAAGTAGAGGAAGTTCACTGCCCTAATGCCTACACAACAATCATATTTAAATCCTAAAATACCCTTTACCTGCTGCTTATCATCTATGCTTGTTTCATTCTTGTCTTCCTTCCTCCTGCCCTTTTCTTTCCTCTCTTTTCTTCCCTCTCCTCCCCTTTTTCAACCTCTGTATCCTAACTGACATCATTCCCTCCCTGTGTGGTAATGTGTAATGTTCTAAAGTTGGCTCAGTCCAATGCAGACTTCTGCCGATACAGACTGATTAACTATAAATCTTGTTTCAGTGGCCGGTTACCTCATAGGGGTCAGATACACAGAAAAAACAAGGCACAAGTGTGTGATTGTGCTTATAGACGGTGTGTAGTTCAAGCTGAGACAGAACTGCATGACTTACCAGGACTTATTAATCAGAAGATGACTGATAACGCTGGTTTTTATTCCACCTAGAACCCAGTTTAAACATTAAGCTATAATCAAAAGCCATGGCGGTGACTTGAGCTTTTCCAAGGATCTGCTCTCGAGCCTGTTTGAATGGGAAACACTTGATGAAATGCTCATGGTCTTTTCAACTAATCCCACTGGAATGCGTGTGTGTTTGTGTGTGTCCAAGTGTTTGCACGAGTGTGTGTTCCCTCATTTTGTGCTTTTGTCACCTGTCCTCACAAAGTGAGATCTGGCAAAATGTGTAAACTAAGAATAATATCCTGTTGAATTAGGCAAATATTTCCAAATCTTTTACAGCTGTTTAATAACTAATGATGCAAGCAAATTCATAAAATGTCACAAAGCAATTCACTCCTGTTATTAATGAAGTTTTATTTATGAAAGCTCTTGTGTGTGTTTTTTATGTCAGGATGCACAAAGTCAGTGATATTATTTTGGAGTTAGTTGGATTGCAGTGTTTGAGCAATGCATCTACAGTTACAGGAGAGTCCAGCAGGGGCAACAATGTTCAGGTTTCTCAGCTGCTTTTTGAAGATAGGGGAAAAGAAAAATGCTTTCTGAAACAGAAACTGGATTTAATTTAGAGTAAAAAAAAAGAATAAAACGTTTATAATTATTATTATTGTTGCAATTTTGCAATGAGGCAATAATAAGGCACAAAACCTAATTTAGAGACAAAGTTTGGCTTGTTTTCTTGATATTTAAACTTTTTTTAGATTAGATTTCTGTTGGTACAAGGGAGGCAGCGATGGGAGCTACATGAACAGACACTCTGACCCAGCGCTTGTAATGTGGCTTTGCTCTGGTGAGCTCAGAGAATGGCCTGTAGGTACTCCCACAAAGTGCTCCCCACATGTCAGTTGCAGTGCAGGAATCTGAAATAATCTCCACTTTTATCAGAACTGACAAAACCAGATTTAGATCAGGTTTTGGATGTTTCAGCATCAATGTACTTTCTTCATGTGCGCCTCGTGGCTGCCTCACTTGGGCTGTATTCCCTGGAGCAAAAGTTTGTGCATAACCATGCCAATTCCATGTACCAGTGCACTGCAATTCTGCACATGACCTGACCTGACTTTTCTGCAGAAAATGAGGATGTTAGATGTTCTGGATCACTGGAATAACAGAATTTTTTTTTTTTAGTTTGGCCAGCTAAACAACTGTCAAATAAAAGGTCGCAGCCTTTTTTTTTGTGCTGTTATCTAGATTTGCTCAATATTTCAGCTTGCTTAAATATGGATATGTTTGCTAAAAATACAGGTATGTAGCAACTGTAGCATCAAGTGCATTGAAGTATGTCTCCATCCACTTATAATGATCTAAAACTATCCAAGTAACGTTTTAAGTTGTTGATCTGATAAATGTGTCAAAACCAAATCTTTATTTTTGCAATAATTACTTTTCTTGCCATATACACAGTTTTTTTCTAAAGCTAGATCAGTATTAGTTGCAAACCTTCAGAGTCTGTTAAAACACTCACTGTCCATCAGTTGCTACTAAAGTATGATGTTTTACATTTCACCGCAAAGCAAACGCAGATCTAAAACTCGCCTCATGCAAAATGCATTATTAACAAATCGAAACCTCGTGGTGAAGTGACAATGTTTGAGGAAGGCCCGTCTCGGGGAGGGTCGTCTTGCACGAGAGCTGCAAGTCGAGAGGCACGTCTGGATCGGGAGCATGCTGTTCCACTCAGCGCAGACAAGCCCCTCTTCACCCCGTGTGTCTCCCGTGTCTGTTTTTTTTTCAAATTGCATTAATATTAACACATGATAATGAAGGTCCAGACACAGACAGAGAGGTCTTTTCTCTCCTTCACTTACGCCCCCCCCCCCCCCCACACACACACACACACACACACCGGTACGTCTCTGTCTCTCTCTTCCTGTGACAATCTAAACCAGATGCCATGGGTCAAGGAGTTAAGGCAGGAAAAGTTGGGGGGTGGGAGGGCAGTGGTGGTAGCGCGATGTGTGTAGGTACGTGTGTCAATGTGTCAATGTCCAGATACGTGTGTCTGTGCATGCATGGATTGAAGGGAGATCAGAAGTCAGGAGAGAAGGAGGTGGTGGGGAGCGGGGTAGAGGCAGAGAAGGGACGTGCCGAATCAGGAGTCAATCGAGAGGGACTGAGGCTAAAGGGTGGGGGGTGCAGTGGTGGGAGCTGATTTGGTGGTGGTGGTGGTGGTGTGGTAGCATGGGTCATTAATTTGCTGTCCTTTGTTTTGTCAGTTTGTTTTCATGAGGCCCTGGACGGGACGAAAGTAAAAGCAGTCAGCCTGAAAATTGTCTGCCTGCTCTGCAGCATGTTCTCCCCTCAGGGCTGACCAAGCTACCTCCTGGGATGAGTGGGGTGCTGAGAAAGGAGGGAACTGGAGACGAATGGGGTGAGAGAAGAAGGGTGGGGGGTAGTGGGCACAGAGGTCGGACTCACTTCCCTCTAATACCGTGCAGCCACTTCGGCCAAGATTGATCCCAGATTACAGATAGCAATTCTGCCCACTCCACTGACTCCTCAGCCTCCACACTCTGCTCGCGCTGCTTCTGTCTCTGCCTCCACTTTGCCTCCAGACAGGCAATCAGATAAACTCGTGCCCCGCCAATTAATGTGAGGAAATGAGAACAAGCAGTAAAACACTAATCAATGCACACTCATGAACACACGGTCACTTTGCTTTGCATGTTTGACCAAGAAAACTGAACTTAACTTGTTCTTCCGAATGGCTTCATTTAGTGTTAGTGGAAAACTTTGTGTTTTATGAGCATTTTTATTATGCTTTTGTCTAAACAATGGCCTTTTTAAAGTTTCACCACAATGATCTCTCACAGTTACGAACTTGACACTTAACACTGCATTACAATGATGTCTGTGCAATGTTTTAAAATGACGTGTTTTAAAGCAGTGAATTTACCTTTGTCTTAACTATAAGGATGCTAAGTGATGCTGCAGATAACTTAGCCAAAAACTGAGAGATTTTAATTTTGGGTTGTTGTTGTTTTTTCTACCTAAACTGTAATGTTTTCAAATATTTTAGTATTTTTGATTCCTAAATCCAACACAAGCTGCACAAAAACACTTGAATTTCAACTGCCTGGGTTTAGGACCTCTGGGCCAATCACTCTTTTCTAATTTTTTGTTTTTTTATACTACATCACCTTAATCAAGACATTTATGTGTTAACGTATAGCATAGCTTATCTTATTTTCAGCTGACAATACTTATACCATATGAACACAGAATTTCAAAAAAAAAAATTATGTGTCAGGTAAAGAAATTGTGATTATATCCCATTAGGTTGTGATTAAATAGCTCTTTCTGGGACGTTTTTTTATTGACCTTATTGAAGCAAATTTTGGAAAACATATTCTTGTAAAATGTAATAAACTGACAGGTTCACATTTTGTTGAAATGATCCAATATTATCTGTGTGCTTTCTTTATTTTGTAAGCTTGAAAAAAACATTTAAAACATTCAGATTCTTTGAAATTGTCCTTACATTATCTCAAACACAGACCACGCCAAACGACAGATTGTCACTTTTGAGTAATGAGCCCAGCAATAACTGCAACTCATTTACCAAAACGTATTACACCTAATTAAAATCAACAACGTATTTGTGAAAAGAACTACCACAAATGTACGCTTATTCCACTCATAATAAGAACATTACAAGGTTGCCTTGAAAAATGCTAAAATACTCTTTGTTTGCCTTTATAAGGTAATCCAAACCAAGTGTATGTGTGCAAGAGAATAATGTGTGTCTAAGTGTGTGTGAGGTTGTGTGTGTGTCCAGTCCACTGCACACTGAACCAATAAAATTGAAAATCTGTGGAGTAAAACACTCTTGTTCTCTGATTTCACCCCCGTGGTTTTCTGCTGCACGTTGGAATTCCCACCTCTGCACCCTGAGGTCCACCTAGATTTCCCACAATGCACCGCTCGAGGGACAAATTCCCCAACACTCTGTCAGGGAAGAAAAAAAAAAACAAGAGGAGGAAGGGGGGCAGTCAGGAGTGAAGGTGGATGTAAAAGAGGTGAAACAGAAGGAAAAAGAAAGACGAAGGCGAGGGACGTTTTTCAAGGTGGGACGTCTCGCGTTCTGCCAAAGAGTAACGGCAGGTCACAGGGCAAATACATTGAGCTGTGCAGGAGATGATGGGGCAAACGTGACACACAAATGTCCCTTTTTGAGACACGTGTTTGTACTGTATGCATCGCCTTACATCAGAAGGCCGTGTTTAATGCATCCTCATGGCTACAGAAGCCCAACGTCTGTGTGCCAAAGTGGGGGAGTTAGTGTTACTGTGGTTGAAGATTATTAAAAGCAAAAAGAGAAGGGGGGAGATTTCACAGAGGCACCCCCGCTGAGTGCTGTGTACCCACATTGTTATGAGCGCACAGATCTTTCGGCCTGTAAAAATACCAGCGCTCCACTCAGCAGCAGCGCACAAAAGAGAACCATTTGCTTTGTTCCTCTTTCTGAAAAAAAAAATGACATCAAACTCCCTTCCTTTTGCCCTCGACTCATCTTTAATCCACCCCCACCTTCACACTTCTCCTTCCCTCTTGCAGCCCCCTGCTCTCTGTGTCTCTTTCAAAGTGTGTGTAATGGTGCTATAATTTCTCTGTCTGCCGATGCTCGGAGGCCTGAAAGCAGCCAGATGACTGTGCGCCGACTAAAGTTTCACAACATGTAATTAGGGCCTAAGTAGCAAGGTCAGTGCTGCCTGGGCCCTGCGGCTGGCCTGTCCCTCCTACACCCCCGTCCCCCACCTCCCTTCCCCATATTCAGCTACAACACTCCCTTAATCTTTCCTTTTCGTTCACTTTTTAATTACACCTCTTTTTTTTTGTGCTTGCTCCCCGCTTCTTTCTGTCATCTCTTTTCCCTTTTTTTTTTCTTTCTCTTATTTTGAGCCAAGCACCCCGCTCCAGCTGTTTCACATATCCACACCATCTCATTTAGATAAAACCTGTCATCTTAAAAAAAAGAAAAAAAAAAAGAATGGGAATAATGTGAAAACCCCCTTCTTTTTTGGAAACTTTTAATTTAATTGTAGTTTCTTCTCTTATAAATGGTTAATTAAAATGCCGGAGGGTAGTCAAGCTTGAAAGTCAATAAAAAGTCCTCAGAATAGAAGTTTATAGGGGTTGTCTATGTACGTAATTAAACCCTTCAGGCACTTAAAAGTGGGAGAGGGAAAAGAGAAAAAAAAAAAGGGAAAAAAGAATCTGCAAAAATAAATGGTAATGCAAGAAAAGCCTGCTGAGAGAGGGGATCGGGAGACAGGGAGAGACAGATAAAGAGAAAACGAGAGGCGGTGGCTGTCAGGACAGTGGAGCACACAAATCAGCGGACCTACCGACACCTCAGGGATGGGCTTCACGGTGGCTGACAAGAGCAATACTCCACAGCGCTCTGCCTCAACGAAAAAACAACAAGAAAGGAAGAATAAAGCATTCATTGACTTTTTTTTTTTTTGCAAAAGCTGAAAAAGAAACAGAACTTGAGATGTCATGAATTCAAACTTGATTTGTTTGTTCACATTTTACCCAAATACTCTGCTATATTTGAATATCTATAAAGTAAAAAAAAAAAGCACCACAGCTGGCTGTCATGTTCAGTAAAGTGTTCTTGAAGTGTGCACATTTCTGGATCTTCAAGGTTAATGGGTTGAAACAGTGTGCACTAAATAGGCAGTGGGGTGCACTGGCTGGTTTAGGGTTACACACACACATACACACACACACGGAGATGCAAAAGCATAACTTGCATTCTAATGATTACAGCACACTTCAGAGAACAAGAGAACCCATTAAGACGTTGCAGCTCCTTTGGGCCAATGCAGGGAGGTCCTGACCATCACAACTTTGTTTGCGTGTACTTGCAAGCCCATATTTCATTCCACATGGGTTTTATTGGTTTTTCATGTGTCACTTTTAATGAGATTCATATATCTGCCACATGTACTTTATGGCTGCACATCTTTTTTAAATGCTACTGTCAGCTGCGTGTGTGTTTAAAAGAGAAGAAGCAGCCGGGTGTCGTTTTTGGATGCTCGCTTTTTTTTTTGGCCCATCCACATGTGTGCTGTCCTCTCACATCTGTTTGGGTGCATGTGTGTGTGTGTGTGTGTGTGTTGGTCTTACTGGCCAAAGTGATGGCCCTGCTCCTCCCGCCTGATGATAAATGACAGCGCCAGAAGCAGATAGGCCTCCAGGAGTTTGTTGCTCTGGAGAACAGCAGCGGAGAACATTCTGAAACTCTCTGCTGACCTGACAGACACACGTACACACACACATAGCAGCCTCTGTCCTGTTTGTTTTTTCTGCCTGTCTCTCTCTCTCTTTCTCCCCAACCCTTCCATCTTCCACTGTTGCCCCCTTTCTGCAACCCCACCCCACCCCCGTCTCTCCCCGCTCTGGTCAGTGATAGAGAAAGGGCCCAGAGCGACCTGCTCACTGTGGGCAGCACACCGTTCTTGGCGCCAGTCAGTCGCAGGAGCCTAACACCCCCACCTCCACCCTTTTCTCAGCTGAGTTTTGTAAAAGGGAATGTTTCTAACCTCTCGTTTGGCAATGTTACACACAAAGAAAAACCTAAAATGAGAGGTTGATCTTTTATCAGGTGGGTTATGTCATAACTTTCGTCATTCCTCTAAAGATAGGAGGGGGTTTTGTTCATGTGCATTTTTGTCTTCCAGTAGTTATGTGGGTGGATGTAAAGATGTATGCATCCAACAACAAACCAGTCACTCAAAAGATGCTCAAACATTGAAAAAGGAAAAGAAATGTGAAAAAGTGTGGCATAGGTGGGGAGATGGTTGAAGGGAGCGGGGGTGTTTTACTTTTTTTTTTTTAACAGCCAGGCAGCAGCAGCAGCAGCAGGCTCTGTTTAATATGAAGTAAAGAACAGATCCAACTGCATCATTAACTCTCAATTACAGCCATGAGGCTAGCAGGCCAAGCTGGGCTAAGCTTAGCTGCGCTGGAGTGCGTGTGGGTGCACGTTTGTGTGTTTGTGTAAGCCAGAGGCACACAAACGCACCACAATGGGGAACACTCTGTCTTGCGTGGTATAAAAACTGAGAATTAATGGCACTGCAAGCATATTAAGTTCTACTTTATAGTGCTTGTGCATGGTAAATATGTACCATGTTTGTGTGTTTAAGTAGATCTGTTTATCTTAAATGTAGATCCCTGTGGTCGCTTATATAAATCATCAAGAAGGGGAAAACAGATCTATTTGATGAATTTCGAAGCTCAGAAAAAATTGTGTTTACTCTGACTAAAGTACTTTGGTAGGCATTTTCCTTAATAGGAAAATACATTTTTCTTGTCATTTTATTCTTCCAAACTGTAAATCTGAATGGTTACAGTTCAGTTTTAACACTGCTGCTAAGCTCTGCAATTGTCAACCAGGCAGACGACTGAAGTCACACAAAGTGCTGAGTAAATGAGGAGACAATAGTAATCTATAAATCTAAGACAGCCCTAAATAAAGAAGAAATGGATTTTCCTTGCTCAATAAAGACAAGCATTAGCACAGGAAACTCAGCTGGAACCTGTTAAGTTTATGTTTGCCTAATTAAATGTTTCTATTAAAACAAAAGTGTGTTTCCTCAGAGAGGAATTTCTAAAAAGCTAAAGCAGAAACACTAAACACTTACAGTAACTACTCATCCCTCTGTGCACGGGTGTCACACTCATTTTCACTGAGGGCCACGTGAGCATTATGATAACCCTTTAAGGGTCATTTGTAATTTTCTTTGATGTTTTGTGGTAAACTTTGACTAAACATGAAAAGTCCCATTATTGTAGCTGAGCACCACTAACAAACAGTAATTGAGCTCTTTGTGGTATGTTCTGCATAGTAACAGCATGTACAACTGACTAAATGTGAAATAAATATTACAGAAATACTATTAAAAGTAAACGTAAGAGTTTTACTCAATGTTGAGATGTGGTGAGTAGCTGCCATCTTGAATTATGAAGTCTCCCACTTTCCAGTGACAGGGAATTCCCACTGGAGGGGGCATTCCAATTTAAATTCACAACTTGTGTATACTTCCCAACTGGGCCGCAGCAAAAGTAGGTGTCAGAAATGCAGTTAATTTGAAATTTTACGTGGTGAAAATTTCTGGGTACTTTTGAATCTACCACCTAGTGTTGTGATGCCATCCTTTTGCAGGTAAAATATTCATCAACATGCATTATGGGAGATGCAGTTCATAGTCAATGCTAGCTTTTAAGCTTGTAAGCTGTGCTTATTTTAAGACAGATACGTCTTTGAACCCCTTGTGGGCCACATACTATGCAGCGATAGGCCATATTTTGCCCACAAGCCTTGAGTTTGACACGTTTCTCTGTGCATTATCCACTGCATGGGTGCTTTTCAGCACGTTTCCACCCACTTTTTGTTGGTAAAGTAAATGCTGGAAAAGTAGCTGAATTTGATGAACATTGTCCACGTGGGACTGAAAATAGATTCCCAACCTTTTGTTGTTTCATAAAACTATACATAGATTGACAGAAAATCAAGCACATGTATAAACAGGGAGTACATCTTTGGATTAGCTTTAAATGCACTCTAGACCATCTAATTCAATGAAGAATAGATGTTTACATTACAAAGTGGGTTTGAGTTATCTGGTCTTAGTGTTGCCACAATGATAGTCTTGTTTTATTGGTTTTCTTTGAGGACCATTCACATTCGGACTGGCTCCCCATCAGTGTTTGGGGTTACACGGAGTTCTTCTTGGCACCCAAAAGTGAAGTTTGGACCTGATTCGCGTTTTGCTCTCCTCTGGCGTGCCAGGAAGGGTTACAACGGCAAGCAGTTTGGGGCTTGGCAGAGGGCGGCTTGGCTTGGCACTGCTCAGATTGCCGTTTCCATCAATACAGAATTTTAATGAATGGCAACTACATTCACAGGGCTCATCATAGGCGACCACGTTGAAGACATGACAAATTAAAAACAACCAGATCTCTAAAGCAAACTGCTCGCTGATTTAGTCTAAAACTGATTGGATGATGGAAGGAAAAAGAACATAAGTACAGCAGCTGTGTGAACTATTATTCATTGATGACAACAGACGCTCTCTGAGTACAATGAAGGAAGCATTCAGTGTCTCATGTTCTCTCATTTTCACACTGTCCTCCAGAGCGTTTCTCTCTTCCCTCTATTGTAGCGCGCCGCTGTCCCATCCGCTCATCCTCCCACTGTGTTTGTCTGAAGAAGCTTGTACCCCCGCTGGGTGCAGGGATGCCAGGGTGAAAGGCTCTGAGGAAGAATGCTTTTTGAACCCCTCTTGTCCTCCTGGTTTGATGCAGTACATCTCCCTGTTGTTGGACTCTTTGTGAATCTCTCCGGGAGGTCCATTACTTCAGACTCTTCTAACGATAATGTTTTGAGTCTCCCACCAGCCTTAAAATCCCATCCTCTAAGGGCTACTATCCTCTCCTGTTTGTTAGAGAACGCCTGAGGGGAACTGAGTGTCATCAAGTGTCTTCTATTTGTCTGCAACCTTGAGTTCAGTTAAATCAGAGCAACAAAAAAAAAACGTAAAACCCACTGATAGCTGGTATTTTTTTCTACATGTACCTCAAAACTCTTGCATTCATGGATGGGAAGATAATTCAAATTTGGTGAAACATGAATACAATCTGATTTACAATTCATTTGATTCCCCATGACCTCCTAAACATCCATGTTATATGGACACAAAAATCTAACTGGCATTAAAAAAAATATCTGAGTGTCTAAAGGTTTCAGAACTCAGGTGTTAGATTTAGGGCAGCAGTAATGTAACATTAAAGTAATGGCAAAGTTAATATAGTCAAGAAAAAGTACAGTTACTCTGTTTTTTTTTTTTTTTTGTAAATTACAAGTAAAGTTACTTGTGAAAAAAAATCACTTAAGTGAAAGTATCAAAATTTACATTGAATAAAAGTTAGTTATAGCAGAGTGAAGCCTGCAGTGCACAAAGGACAGGAGGACTTTTTGTCTCAAACATGTTATTAAAAAAAAAACTAAAAAGAACTCTAACTTTAGTATGCAATTAAAAAAACAAACATGTCAACACATGTTAAAACACTTTGAGAGAATAAACTGTAAATTCAGCTCAGACCATCCAGAGCTTTAATTGATACTAAAACATGATAAACACACCATGAAACAACTGGTATAAAAACCTTAAATTGCCTGTCATGCTCTAGATTTTGATCACAGTTCATTATTGTGTCTATAGTGAGACAGTTGTTGCTCACAGAGACATAAGACTGTGTGAACATGACTTTTAAAATAGTGGAAGATATACATTTACATCAAATTTAATTTAAAAAAAAAGTCACGAAGTAGATACTGTTGCCTGATCGGTGGATAACCAGAGGGCTGGATTAGAAAGTGAGGTTAAGCGTTTAGCTGCTAGGGAAGGATTTTTTTGAGTCTGGTTTGATCACCATTGTAACAGAGACTGAATTAATCACCTGTTGCTCCAGAGCAGGTGATGTAACATAACTATATAACATTATAAACTACAAGAATGGTCAGCTGTGAACTGCCTCTCTGACAAATTGTCACGTTATTCGTGTTGCCAAAATTAATCTAACTCACACTACTGTTGAAATAATCTGATTTTAAAATTTGAAAATCTCTAAATATTTATATAAAAAAAACATGATCTTGTATCATTTTCTTAGCTTATATTTACACTTTGATTAATAAAATAATGCTGGAAAACACTTGTGCTTTTTTGTACGTAAAGAAAATGTAAATAGAAGCAAATTTAATGCATTTACAAAATAATTTTTACAAAAAAGCAGTTTTTTGTTAAGTTTTTTTGCTGTTGTGACTTCTGTACAGCAGATTTTATAAGCAATTGATAGTTTTTTGTTTGAAATGTTAGAAAACATTGCATGGAAATATAAAGTGGTTCTGAACCATGTTTCTGTTTTTTAAAACGGTTTATAGTTTGCGCGTCATTGGAGTCACAGCAGAGGAAAGCAGATGAAAAGTTTTACATCCTCTCAGCCTCTGTAAATTCCATGTGCCATGACTTCTTTTTTGTTGCCATTCCTCAGAAGTTGTGGGTCTTCCCCCTGCATAACCGCTGACAGGCCTTTACGGTAAAGAGCTGGAAGAGCTGAAAGGCTGTGTGTGTGTGTGCACAGGGACACCCTGACTACCCTGCTCCGCTCCCGATGAATACATTAATTCATTTACCACTTTGAGGTCGCCAAGCCCAAATATTTGCCCCTGCACATATTTAATATTTATGATGACGAAAGCAAATATTGCCTGTTGGATTGAGTGACACACACGGAGAGGTCAAGCGCTGGGCTTGGCTGAGGGAAAGGGGGGTGGGGTGGGCATGAGGGTGATGTTATTGGTGTGTGGGTGCGAATGTGTGCGTGCCCCTACTCCTGAGAGAGCGGCTCCACATCACAGGGCCAGCGCACGCTGCTCTGTTTGCTTTGAAACACACATGCAAATATGACTCAGTTCAGCAAACAGTCTGAGCATTATGGATTCACCAGCTTAGATTTCAACTCATCCTCTTAGATGGACAGCTGTGTTGATGAAAGGATGTTGAAGTGTGTATGTGGGGACTAAGTGTGTCAGTTTTTGGATATATGCTTGTCTCCTAGGTGTGTGTGTGTGTACTCACAACTGTGAATGTGAGTGTTTGCGTGTATTTATTAACAGAGTATGAGTTCCAGTGAGGTGATCCATTAGGAAGGACAGTTTTATGAGCTGGACTCAGGTCTGGATCTCCTCAGATGAGATCCTGTTTCCTTTGGACTGATCGCCTTCATCGCCAATTCCGGCTCAAGGGCTGCATGACTAAATGGTGCATACCTAATCTCTTTTGAACTGCAACCCAATAGGAGCAGCCTTAAATTGTAATATCAAGTTTAGCGAAGAGCTCTACTTTCAGATTAAGTTGCATGTAGCTTTTGTGGGTTTACGGCCTTTTGCTTTAGCGCGAGAACAAGGTGATACAAAAACCTTCAGGTGGCTCTTGTATAATGTCTAAGGACAAAGATTTCTCATGCTCTGCAAAAATCACGTGCTCATGCATATGTGTGCTAATGTTGGATCAGTGTTGACACATTGCCTTTCTATCCCTCCCACTGTTTAGGAAGCCTCACAATGACCCTGGAGACTGACATGGTTTAAGGAAGCAAACTGCAGGAGATCGTTCACACACTGATTACCCCTTCACCTTTCCATTCCTATCTCCCCTCATATTTGCCTTTTATATTTTCTTTTATGGCAGCTTTTTTTTTTGGACTTCCTTCTTTTATCTATGATGAGTTATTGTGCAAGACTGTGGAATGTACACAGACCAAGGATCCAGATGAAGTGTCATTGTTCTGCTTGCTTTAAGAAAGAATCTGCTATCTCACTTCGTCTGCTTCTTTGGATGAGACCAGGTGGAAGAAAATACCTTCATGCTACAGTGAAAAGAGTAGTTTTGGTTAAAAAGAGAGATATAGATGAAAGAAGGGAGAGGAGAAAAAGAAGGAAAGGACTGAGACAACATTTGACAATGACTCACCTACAGTTTACACCACCATAGAGAGATATGGACTTAGCAACCTAGTCAAGGGGAAAGCAGGTGTGGTCATTCACCTGAACAATGCGTGTCTTTTCACTGTTTGTATCCGTGTAAAAGAAATAAAGACTTGGCAATCATTCCAACATTCTTACCTCATTTGTGCATAATTTCACAATAAATGTCATGGAGGTAGAAGCAATGATGCACATTTGGTTGTGAAATACATTTTATTACTAATAGTTGAGACAATGAGTCTAAGAATGAAAGAAATAAAGAATTAAACAAGAAACTCAGTTGCCATGTCTAACAAAAGGTAATATTTATTGCTCTTCTAAAGAAAAATGTTGTTTAAAAAATCCAATATCTGAGTTTTTCAAATGTCATTTGTCAGGACAATGCAAAATGAATGAATATGACCCACTTAATGGAAAATGCTCAAATTTGCTCAAACATGCTAAAAATTTTGAACAGATTTCAACTTTTAGAAAAGGTCATATTTTAGAGTGTAATTGTTTCTGACCATTTTTTAAATCAAACTCTTTGACATCCAATGGAGGAAAGATCAAAAACTGTTTAAATCAAATAATTAAACGTAGGAAGTAATATCTGGTTTAAACAAATCAAAGACCTGATTAAACCATCAGACTGACAGTTTTGTTGGGAACAGCAGATGTCTGCCATATTCCAAAGGACACCAGACCTTACGCACTTCAAACGACAAAGGTTGATTAAATGCAAAGCTTTGAATGTGTCTAGTGGGTAACTCTAAATAAAACAAGACAAGAGAGGTTACTTTGTGTAAATCAGCAGAATAATGCCATTGTTGTGTGAAGTTGGGGTCAGTGCCATGTTCATGGTAGTGGGGTGAACCCTCATGACTCCAACGGGGGCAGCTGGCAGCTCTCCCGCTCCTTTTCTTTTGTCGACTCCAACCATTTGATGCCATTGAAAAAGAGTGAGACACTGAGAGAGCAGAGGCGAGTGTTAATGTGAGCGTGCACAGTGGCGTGATGCAATGTGGGACAACAGCTGAGAGCGCTTTCTCTCTGTGTGTCTGTGTGTCTATGGAGAAATGATGAAGTTCACTCTGATAGTGCCAATTATAGCTCAATCTGTTGCTTCCCCTCCTCCTTGTCAGCCATAAAAAAAGAAAATATTTTTGGCCAGAGGGCATATTAAAAAAAAAAAAAGAATGTAAGTGGTGATGGTAGTGGCACAAAGAATGGAGGACTACAGGTCATATGTTGAAGGCTTTGAGACTTTCACACCTGCGAGTGTAAAGACACTTTGTAACCCTATCTCCTGCATATTGGATGTCTTCCTTTTCTTTGACACTGGATATGAACAAATTGCACATTGTGTTTAGGCAGAGGCCAGAAGGATTTCGGAAGAAGGAAGCCAGCAGGTCCAGGCTGTGCACAGCAGTAGCCTGAGACAGGAGATCAGGAGTGATTCCATGTGTAAGATTCCTTCCTTCTCACGGACAGTGCTAATGAAGTGTGTGCACCCTTTGTTAGACAGACTGAGAGCAGGCACTCCCACAGATACACCCAACATCTTTTAGTTTTGAAAGCTTCAGCTCATGGCAAACAAATAAATAAACAACTTAAATCACCTCTTATAAGTTTTAAAATTTTGTAAAGGATTTTGTAAATCCTCTCTAAGGTTTCTAAATAAGGCTAAAATAAGAAATAAGAGGGATGTTCTCACATAGATATAAATCTGTTTGTCCCATTCTCTTGTCCCTGCTCTGCTGAATGCATATGAGGAAGGGAATTAGCCGGTGTGGGAATATCAGAAGAGACAGATACCCGTGTCACCATGTAGCTACAATGAAAGACTCCCGTTTCCAATTATAGCTGGCTGTAATGATAATGTGATGTGAGCAGCTAGACAATGGTACAACTACCCATCAACTAAGCCCCCATCTGTAGGAGATGAGAGGGGGTGAGAGAGAAAACGGGCAGAGCAAATAAAGGAGGAAAGTGTCATGATGAAGAGTGAAGGAAGCTGCAAAACATGGGAAAAAAAGAAATGAGCCATAAGTGAGAAAACAAGTTTCAGGCTATTTTGTTGGTGAATAAATAGGCTAAACCTTGTTAAGTGAGGTTATGTGGAGAGGTTAGGAATAAACAACTAATATCCTATCTGTTTTAACTCTTTAAACAACAGCAATGGGAGATAATGTTTTACTTTGGCCAAAGTGATAAGAATGATAAGCTAATCTAAACAGAACCAAGACCAAAGTGGATTGCCATTCAAAAGTCAGAAATTTCTAAGTTATTTATGCAAATGCTATCTTACAAACCTTTGCACCACTGTTGATTTCACTTTTCACGGATATTCCAGTACCATCAAAGTACTACAGCTAGCTCCTACTGACACTAATTGTGCTAATGAAAAATATTCATAGAAAAAAAGTTCCCTTAACCAGCATTCACATGAAGAGCTGTACATTTTTGACACAGAAGTTGTTTTAAGGCAATAAGAATCCCTAAAGCCTCTGGATTGTCCATCCTAACTGCCGTAATCGTCTCTCATTGCTGCAGTTTCCAATCTACTGCCCTTTCTTGTCACAACTTCCTGGGAGAAAATTTCACCACCTCAGCATTAGAAATTTTGGGGGGATTGGCAAGACGTTTGTAGGCATGTTTGTTTATGCTGAAAGGGCTTGAATGGTGCATTTTCTTTCAACTACTTGTTTCCAGAATTCAACTGTTGTACCTGGAAGCAGATATTTATAAAAGGTGTGTGTGAAAACAAACATCGAACAACCAAGTGTCGACTGTTCGGAATTGGATTGAGTATACTGGGCCTTTTAGTCATTGCTCCCTTAGACTAGCTATTAGCATGTCCATCTGATCAAAATTAAACAAAGAGCTAAAACACGTGAAAATAAAAACATCTTACTATTTATTTCTACAAATAACCACTTTAGAAATCCTGTTTTAAGGATGTTCACACTGAGAAGTGGGACAGTGTAGATGTTCAAACTAAAACTAAATAAACACACCCTGCTCAAATAATTCAAAAAGATTCTGTTTTTTGTTTCAGTCTTTATTACAAATGCCACCATCTTCTTCTCAAGGCTTCTTAAGACTAAAAGAGGTATCAGGAAACTTCCAGTACCACAGCTTCCTCAAGCTTGTTTACTCCCACTGTACATTCTGTCTTGTTCACCCTGCTGTGACCCACGCATGCAGCCAGTGAATTTGCTGGGTTTTCTATGGACGTCCAGAGAAGGTACAGAGGCTCCAAACCAAACCTCAGCCATGCCAGGCCTATGAGGAAAGGAGGGGCCCCCTTTTTGAGGAAGTCATCACAGAGTCCAAATAACAGGGCTATTCCCGCCTGGGGCCTGCTGTCAGGCCAATGATAGATGGTCTCAGTCTCCAATCCCTGCCTCAACTGGCCAGTGGTAAACAAAGGGGCAAATATAGAGACAGAGATGGGGTCATCTCTGCCACGAAGGGAGGGATTGTCAGCCAGAGAGAAGAGCGGAGAGAGGAGGAAAGCGAAAGAGGGAGGAAGGTCGGGCAAACTCAAGCATGCTGATTGCTAGTCTCTTCTTTGATTCACAAAACAGACGTGTTGTGCTGTTTTATTTTGTTTGTATGGTGTCCAGAAATCGCCAGCAATGAGACAGTGCTACATTTTAGTGATTGCAGCTCCCACAGCTGTGGCCACAGGAATGCTGGCTGCCCTCCGTGCCTCCTTCCTTTCCCCTCGGTCTCCCCATCTATCTTTCATTCAAGTCTTCTCTCGTTTCCTCACCTCTGTGCCTATTCCTCGTCTTCTTGCTCTTTCTGTCCTAAGGCGATGACTCTGGCTCTTCTGGGAAATCTCTGATTAACACTGAGGCTTTTTCTTACCGACAAGGCCTTCTTTAACCCTCTTCTCTCCACTTTCTAACACTCAACATGCCCTTGAGGTTTAGAGCCCTCTGGAAGTGACTCTGCCAGGCTCAACAGATGAATCAAAGACAAACACTCTGCACTCTGTCAACCAAAAATGTAGATTGATGACGATTTAACAGATTCTGTTTACAGATTAAGCTAAATGTACTAGCTTTCTGCTGTGGGCTGTTTTATTGAAGTCCAGTACTTCTGTTGTCATTTAAAATTAAATCATGTAAAAATAAATATCTTTGCACATATTTTAGGAAAATCAAGCCATTTACATATACAATTTTTTTTTCCCCTCACAATCAACAGTATTTCTCCAAAAACCATGGGATGAACCAAGCAAAAGTGTGGAGAAGAGATGTTTTTGGGGAGTATTTTTTGTGGTCACTTTTTCCAACATACTTAAAACAACAGTGTGTGACAAGGCATTTTAATTTACAACAGTCAGCAGTCTGACAACTAAACGGTACAATTCAAATCATACTGGATTTTTTGACAATATCCCCTTTCTTTTACTCTTCTTACAGGGTCCCCACTGTCTGGTTAAAATCTTTTTTTTTTATAAATCCAAATTAAGAGCTTACACACCAGGAAGCTGTCTTGCACAGTGGCTGGTTTACTCATTAACTGGATTCTCAAAGTCACAGTTGTGGGAAACTCTTTTCTTACATAACAATGGATGTATGACTAAAATACAATATCAATCCTGGTCTTGTGTTATCAGTTATGAGCTGGTTTTTGATGCAAGAAGACCTTATGCAGTAACTGATTGACTTTCATTGATCGACTGGTTGAGGTTCAATCAATATGGACAAAACAGATCATTTAGCCACCTGTTAAGTGTTTAAAAACTAGGAAGGATTTAATAAAACAGTTCTGTGTAGCAAGTTATATGGTGCACCAACTAACAAAGTGCCATGTTCCAGAGAAAAACAAATGTGGAAATTTGCGGCGACACATTCTTTTTACCTGTGTACTTTCTGTAGATGAGCATGGTGATAAAGCACCCATGACTGTCAGCCAGTCATCAAACCTACTTAGCTGAACTGATTTTATCTTGAGAGCTTTCACGATAGTCATTTTTTTCAACTCTGGCAAGTAGGAGTTACTAGAACTGAAGCAACCTCCATATGTTTACAATGGAATATGAGCCATGTTATTTGACATTATACACTTTTTAATCAGTTAAATGTGACTTTTGGTCAGTGAAAATCCTGAACTTATTGAACTTCTGGGTTGTTAGGACTTGCCAGTCAAGAGTGAAAATAAGAGCATTGTGTGAGCAGTCTCCAAAAGCACACATTAGTTGTTGTCCCTGCTGCTTGGTTTATAAGTCAGGCTAAGCTGACTGAATGTACTTGACCCTTCACCTACTCCTTCTTTTCTCTCACACTCCTCCGCTCTTCATCTTCTTCAGTTCACTTCAGATCTGCGTGTGGTCTCTGCTTAACCACCTGTCCGTTGGAGTGCTTCATATCTCAGCTAGCACATAACTCAGTGTACTCTCACGTTCATATACTGACTCAAGTGTGTTTTCCTCAGGACTCCAGAATTGATTTGGCTAATTTAGGCCTGTGAGAGGGTTACTTACATATGTTGACTTTATGCCT
>JARVGW010000624.1:4653497-4673762 GCA_031762495.1 Anablepsoides rubrolineatus | reverse complement strand
TTCAACTTAGGAGAAGTTCTTGGTTTAAAACTGCAATGTGGGAAATAAAGTATATGACTCAAGAACCTGTGAAAGGTCAGTTTGGAAAACTCCCTCACATTTTTACAGAGCATTTAGCCCTTTTTGAAAGGATCCTTTTTGTGTGTGTATATGTGTGTGTACAGTTGTGAGTCTGCAGTATCAAAGGGCAGGAACAGACTGTCAAAACAAAATGACCGTGCACTAATTCAGGCTTGTTCCCGACAGGCCGCAGAATTTGTCAAGAAATCATCCCTCTCTCTGTCTCTTTCTGGATGCCTGGCTGACCCTCCTGGCAAAATGAAAATAATCCAAAGTAATTAGAAGTGAGGCCGGTCTGGTCTTGAGAGCCCCCGGGCGGCAGGGTAAACATGGCGAAGGGAGTCCGGGAGGGGTGGGAGCAAGGAGGAGAAGGGGGTGCTGACCTTGTCCACATAAAGCGGTGATTTATGAAGTGCAGGGCATAGCAGTGGGGCTTCTGTCTTCTCCCGCAATACCAAATTACCGAGGTGGAGATTAACACCCCGCTCACAAACGGGCCAACGTCCAGACCCGAGGAAATTTTTTATTTTCCTTTTTCTCCTTTCATTTCCTCTACTGAGCTTTAATGCTAATTGGGATGCACGGACACAGAGTTTATGCTTTAATTTAGGGTGGGCTTAAAGTTGCACACTTCCCATATTGTGTGCTCATCGAGCTTGATGGATGTGCTAATTAAAGAATAAACTGCAGAGTGTTTTGCAAAACAGGAGGCCATCCATTCGCTTTGGTCTGTGAAAGAGTTCCCACCACCTGATTGAGTCGCCTCACATTTAAGCAAAATAAAATGCGCAACGTGGGGAGTGGGGGGGTGGCATGTGTATACAGACTCATTATGAAGACTTAATGCAGCTTTTCGTCTGTGTCAATAGGAGGTCTGGAAATGAATGGTGGAACTATTTCATGTGGATTTGGCTGCAATATTTTCTTTCTCTGCCCCCCTCTCCTCCTTCTCCCCCACACTCTCCTGGAGGATGTGCTGGAATGCACACCAAACAGGCCTTCCCAGTGTTTCCAATGCGGCCCCCTCGGCTGCAGCGATACACACGGGTCCTGCAGCAGCTCAGTGGGTTGAGGTCAGTTTGCAACCCACAAGGGGACGACCCCCTCCCCTATGTCTTTCTCTCTCTATTCTCCACTTTGTCCCAAATGACTTCAGATAGACTTTGCAGCAAACTCCAAAATCACTTTGCACACCACCTGATTGTGTGTACCGCCAAATGGTGGGCTATGATGCTTCTCCCTGTCTGTGTGGTGGTGATGGGTGGGGGGATTTGTCTTAGCAAAATATCTTGTGAACCACCAAACGGGTTTTAATGAAACTCTCAGAGATTAATTGTTGGATGAACAGCTACGACTGATAGCTAAGGGATCATCTCAAACACAAAAGTGACTCTTTAGTCAGTTTTACAACCACTTCAAGTAATCAGTCAAGTAATCATGTTACCTTCAGTAGTTATGAGAATGCTGTATATATAAAAAAAATTACTTTATATCATAGTTTATCTAAATGTCTTAAAATTATCATCTATCTCTTTAAGAACCTCATACCGTTTCCAACATCCTTCAGCATTTCTTCAAGACAATGCTTCAGGGGAGGGGTGCTGTGGGGGGTGGGAGCTCTGCTGCAGACTGAGCTCAGGGGTGGTGCTTTGTGTAAATAGGTGGAGCTTTGTACCAGCTAGTGTTTAGGCAGCTCCGGATTCAAGGATTTCTCAAATATGCATAAATGAGTCAAAACAACCCTCTTGATGAGGTAATGACATAACATGAAGCTCAAAAGGTTGAGTTTGCATAATACCCACTCCTTCACACACACACGCACAAACACACACACACCACATCCCTTTTAATCATATCATTGCACAAAACCTTTGCCCAAAACTTTGTCTGTAGCGTGAACTCTTTTTTTTTTGTTTGTTCACTAAGTATAAAAAAAACACTGAGCACATTTTAACACCATTTAAACATTTACAGCTGATTACCATTTGAAGTTAACTGGTTCAAAATATCCACCATAGGTTTCCACCCTTTCAAACACAGAATTGGCTAAAATTCGCCTATTAGGCGATGAGAATCATTCACAATTACAATGCATATTATCAGATCACATTTCCATGTTTGACAAAAACAAGTATATCATCTGGGCAGCTGTGGCTGAGTGGTTAGGGGTTTGTCCTACCAGCGGGTTGACGGTTCTAACTCCTGCTCTGTCTGTCTCAGCCATTATGTCCTTAGGCAAGATATTTTACCCATCTTTCCTGCTGGTGGTTGTCAGAAGGTCCAGTGGCACTGGTGAATGTTTCACTTTTGTCAGTGTGCCCCAGGGCAGCTGTGGCTATTACCGCCATCAGTGTGTATGAATGGGTGAATGACTGATTATAGTGTGAAGCGCTTTGGAGTCTTAATAAAGTGATATACAAGCACAAGACATTCACCATTTCACAACATATGAGGATATTATTTTTTTGTTTTGTGTTTCTGAATGGGTGATACAAATTCAATCAAGGAATACTAGGCCTTTTATTGTCATAAAGCTTGTTCAAAAGGATTAAAAGTGCTGGCCGACGATACTGAACCTCAGATCAAGTCAAAACTCAAATTATTTAATCACAAAAATGCTCTTGTATGAATTGGTTTCAGCGTGACCAAGCGCTTAAAATAAACACACACACACAAAAAAAAACATAAAATAAAGCCACAAGCGAAACAAGCAAGGAGCCATTAAAGCAACTCAACCCCATCTGAAGAATTTCACAGCACTTTAAAGCCCCAGCATCAACACGCTCACTGCTCGTTGCAAGAGTCTCCGGAACGAGTATGAAACGCTGCGTGCCACGATACAGTCTGAGCTTAACGCGCCCTGAAGCTTGTTGGGTTTGTAATTTGTTGATAAACAGCTTTTCCACACCAGTCTTTAATGCATCACAATGGTTCTGACAAAAGGCAGTGGGCATAATTCAGATAAAACACATCTATTTCATCTTTTAGAACACTGTTTATGGCAAAATGCTCAAACAAAATGTGAATTAGAGCCGGTGCATTGCAAATAACTCTCCTGGATTATTAAACGAACAAGTGTTTTATATTCACCCTCCATCAGTCTCGTGTGATCATTATATATTCAAGCACGTAGAACAGCTGCATCTTTCATGTCCTATCTGGCAATTTGACGCCTTATCATAGATGTTTTGCGATGCGCAAACAAGAAAAGAAATGGGCAAATTCTTCTAATAAATCAGAGGGTTTTCCCTCTTGAAGAGATGCAAAAAAGAGAGCACAAACACTGAGTTTTTAATCTTATTTTTCTTTTCTTTTGGCTTTGGGGTGAGTCTACTCAACCTTGTGTAAAAAAATATATATCTGCCCCTATATAAGTTACAACTCTCAGTTACAAGTCTGGGAATAAAGTAGGGCAACTGCTGATCATAAATAGATATTTAAGTCATAAAATTGCAGTCTGTTTCCTCGATTCATGCAGGGTTTTTTTTTTTTTACTTTTTATGATTTTTTTTTTTTGTTCGGTGATAAAAATGTTTCACATCAGCAACAAATTGAATTCATAAATATTTTAAAGCATCCCATGATAAAAGTTCCATTCAGTTGATCACGCCATCTCCTGGTGGAACAGAGAAGTACAGTATCTCTTCACCAGTGGGGCCCAGGTCTGATTTAAAGGGGGACCAGCCCCTCTTTTACCCCACTGTGAAACAAAAATCCTGCATGGTTTTCCTCTATTTTTTTCCCAAATATTTCCTCCTTTTGAGTAAAAAAAAACATACAACAACAACTCTCAAACTGCTCCTGATCCTCGATCAGACCCGGAGAGGCCTGTGAAGCAATCACTTTCCCAGATTACTTGTATTTAATACACAATGCATCATAAAACAAATCCCTCATCCTGACAGGAAGAAAATAGAATAGCTCATTCGACTTGAGCTTTCCCAATTTATGGCTAAATTAAAAAGGCTTCCAACAATGGACAAGTCGAGCAGAGGCAGGAAATCAATGACCAGGGCGGAGCAGGGTGGGCAGGAGGGGGTTTCTCCTGTGGCTTTCAAGGAGCGCAGCAGGATGGGAATCGGTGGCAGAGTCCTGCCTTATTTACACATGATTTTTCCTGTCCTTCCTGTACATTTGCTCCGCGATTCCACAAAAAACAATGGGCATTATCTGGGATGGAAGGTCAATGTCACAGAGTGAGGAGTTATCCATCATCATCATCTGCTCTCATCAGCCAAAAGCAAGCCCCACTCGCCCACCCCACCCTCTCTGTACTCTGGTTTTAAGAGCTGCCTGATAAACTCCTCTCACATAGTTCAGTTTAAAACACTTGGATTTCAGTAAAAAAACACTCAGCAAATAAAATGTGTCACTTTTTTTCTGTGCAAAGCAGGTGGAGGATACAAATATAAGTCGTCATGATTATTTCCAAGGGAAAAAAGTCATTTATTTTACAAACAAAAAAAATGTGAACTATGGAGAAAGTTCTCTCTTTTTTTAAAAAACCGTTAAATGTAAGAAAATAGGTCAAAGCCTCAAAATATTGTTTACAGTTTTTAAACAGAGGGACTATGTTTACTCCCCTAACATATATATTTTTTTAATTTATTTTATTTGTTTTATTTTATTTTTTCTTAAAAAATACTTTTAGTCGTAAAAGGCAGGTCAATGACAAAATTACAAAAATGAAAATAAATATTTAGGGTTTGGCTTTGCATTCAGGAAGACGTGATTTTCTGTGCAGAATAGAAAGAAAAAAAAGTGTGAAATGACTACTTATTTTTTTATATCAGGGAAGTGATCAGATCAATGAGTCAGTTGTTTTGTTATTTGTTTTTTTTTTTTGTTTTTTTGTAATGTTCAGAAAACTAAAGGCGATTTAAAATAGGTGACAATAACAAGGAGGAAATTAAAACGTTTGGGTTTTCGATTAATATAAAAACATAAAATATTTTAGGGGGATTTGAAGGAAAAGAAGAAAGTAAAGGACCAATAACCTGTGTAAGTGTTTGCTGCATCCACGTGTGTGCGTGCGCGCGCGCGTGTGGAAGAAGCCGCCCCCCAATCGCGACCTCTCGCTGACCCTGCTCACCCTCTCCAACCCCGGGCCCCTGTCACTTTAAAATTTACCGCAAGCGAGGAGTATCTTCCGACCATTAGTGTGTGTGTGTAGGTGTGTGTGTGTGTGTGTGTGTTAAAGGGGGACAGTGTGCACAGACAGCCCCGTGTTCTTCTTTAGTCGGTGGTGGGGGGGGGGGGGGGGGGATTTTCTGAGACAACGCGCGCGAGGGAGACACATCCCACCAACTCGTTCCGCGCGCCCCGGAAAACCTCCCCATCTCTCTGCTGTCACACACGCAGACGGACCGTCCCGCGGGCTGGATGGAGAGGAGGAGGAGGATGGTGGTGGTGATGATAAGAGAAAGGAAGAGGGGGGAGAGGAAGGGGAAAATGAAAAGTTGAATGGCTTACTAGAAAAGGAAAAAAAAAAGACACCTGGGCGCGTCTGGACAGGACAGCAGCAGCAGGAGGAGGAGGAGGAGGAGGAGGAGGAGGGGGGTGGTGACAAGAGAGAAGAGCCGACTGAGGCGCAGAGCATCAGTGGAAAAGTTGGCAGCAAGTTGGGGATGGGATTTAGTTCCGTCCCGCGGTGTCTGTAGGACGGTGAGAGGCTGTCTGAGAGAAGGGGGGGAAGAGGAGGGGGGTGTTCGATTCGACCGACCGCAGCGGTGTCCGAAGACTGAAGGAGGAGGTGGGGGGGCTGAGGTTTGAGCGCATCGGAGACACGGGGACGCGTTCTGCGGCTTGGAGACACGAGGGGACACGGAGGAATCACAAAGGCGGTGCGTAAAATCCAAGAGGAGCGCGCTGCGCCTCCGACACTTTTTATTTATTTAAAAATCCAATTTTATTCGTAGTTTATATATATATATATATATTTCTGGAGTTTATATTCACTTTGTTTCTCCTCGCGGTTGGAACAAGCGGTAAGAGGATTTCTGAATGAAAAGCAATTGTTCGCTGGTTGTTTCAAAGTAAAGCTGATGTTCAGGATGTGTGTCCTGACGATGGGATTTTTATGAGCAAAATATTTATTCTGTGGCAGCTTTATAGAAAGGCGCGGGGGCTGATTTGTGACCCTGAAAAGCCATTCTGCTCTGCATCCTAACAATCGCCTTGTCTTCATCATTCTTCGCTTTTCCTTCAATTGATTTTTTCCCTACTAAGATTAGCAGATGCAGTGAAAAAAATAATAACAATCTTAAATAGTTTTAGATAGTCAAATCGAGAAAACTGCAACTGTTTCTGTGACAGAAATTCACTGATCACAAATAATAGAAAATTAATTTATTTCGATTTGTTTTTATTTGATCTGGAGAAATTTTAGTTTTAAAAAATCATTAGAATTAAAAAAGAAAAAATGGTAAAAACAAGCTTTATATTCAATTCAAATAGTGCTTCTGTTGTCATCATGTTTACTGTTCTGTTTTTTTATGTTTTCGTTCAAATGTATTGGTCAGTTTCCATTTTGATGTAAATTTTACAAAATAACAACAAAAACATTTTTTTTTGTTTGTTACATTATTATTTACCAAGTATTTTCGTTTATAGAAACAATAAAATAATTTAAATAATCAAAACAAATAAAAAATAATAATAATAATAATAATAATAATAATTTTAAATGAAATTTAGATCATTGCATTAGGCCCTATATAGTGATTTTATGTATTTAATTTAGTTCATTTTTATTTAAAAAAATTCGTGTTGATGCTGTTTTTTTAATTAAATTTGTCAAATAATATTCATTACAAATTAATTAGAAAAAAAATAATTAAAATTGCTGAAATGTTCTCTAAATAATTTCTGCTGTATTTTCTTAAACAGTGTTTCTACTCATAAGTTACTGACATAATATATTGTGTGTATGTGGTATTATTATTTTTTTTCAGTGTGTGTGTTTGTGTGTGATGCTGCCCAGACCTGCTCCTCAGAACATGAAGATGTATTTCACAGTGGGAGTTTTTTTTGTGTGTGTGTGTGTGTGTGCGTGTGTGTGGTTGGGCCATGTTTGGACACAGTAACCTGGTTTGATACTGATCAAAGTCTGATCTCTCTTTCTTTTTCCTTTTTTTTTTTCCTTTTCTTTTTTCTCTCTGCAGATCTTGGACGGGTCAGGCCATGTAAAGTTCTGCGTGGATGCCAGCAAACCAAACGCAGGCAGCTGGCTGAAGCACATCCAGTTTGCCCCCGCGGCCTCGCAGCATAACCTGAAAGCGTGCCAGATCGATGATCAGGTATGGGAGGACTCTCTTTAAACACATCACAACTTCTATACATGATCTAAAGAAAAGGAGAGAAACATAAAACTGGAGCTCAAAAATTCCCAACAGATGATGTGTTTTTTGAAATTTGCTCCCTGGCAGAATGCCTCCAGTTTTAAACTCCTTTCTTTAGGCAGAGCTTCGATGCCAGAAGGCCTCCCTGTCCTGTCTGCACACTGTTGTGTTAAAAGGTGTTATTGTGATCTAAGGCAGATATGTGGTTGGCCCACCTTGCTTTCATTTAACACACACACACACACACACCTTCTCCCATGCTGCAGCACAGTCTCCTCACTATCTCTGCATGTTTGCCCTCCCACGATTGTGTCGTGCGAGGACCACAGGGCACGATCAGAGGCAGCCGGCCCGAGATGATAGTTCCACTCACTTCCCAGTCACGCTTTGCGATATAAACTCTTAGATATGTCAGGAATGCTGAAGTCCTTTTGCTGCTCACCTGGCTGCAGAGAGGTGCGTGATGCGTGTATGGGGGTCTGTTCATCTCTGTAATCCCACAGTCCTGAGAGGAGGAGGAGGAGGAGGGATTGGCTCCTGCACAGACAACAGCCCTAAACTTTGACGCGTGTGTGGAGCATACCATCCCCTGACCCGAATGAAACACATAATCTGGCTTGCATGGTTGTCATCTCTTCTCACAGGTGGTCCATCTAGATCACTTGTTCGGCACCATGCGCAGAGATTTAAGCAAAATCTGTAGATGACGTGCCCTTTAAAAACTAAAATAAAAATATTTGTGCGTTTAGATACTAAACTAGAGAAAAGATTTGCCTTGAAATAGTGTGTATTTTGGTTTAAAAGAACTGCTCAGGTCTCCACTCAACAACCTTTCCCCACATCTGTGTTCTCTCTTCTTGCTCATCTCATTAAAGAGGTAGCTGAAGAAGCTCATAAAGAAGAGGTGAAATCAGAGCAGGAGCCTTTCAAATGCACTTACCCCCACTCTTCTTGTTAAAAAAAAAAAAGAGAGAGACAGAGACAAACAAGCAGAGAGACAGACGGAGAGAGAGAGTGAATGTTCCTGAGCTGCCCTCTCTGCGAGGTGTGACTCGCTGTCAACACCGTGGTTCTGCTTGGGCTGCTGTGTAAGGCTCCGACGGGTCACGGACATGGCTATGATGAGGTGATTGTTAAGTATCACACACTGTCACAACACAGCACAATGTGCTGTCTTTAGGCCTTCCGGCCAACACTGGTGTTTTTGAAAACCCACTGTAGTGGCTCACAATGCCTGTCTGCATGAGGGAAATGAATAGGCTAAATGGGGTGGTCTTGTAAAGGCACTGTCAGTTTTTCGGTGCTATATATGTGTGTGTGTGTAAGCTCATGAGGGCATTTTGTATCCATGTGTGCCCAGAGCTTTATGCATGTTGACTCGCTGTGAGTGTGTCAAGTTTTATTATATCCCTGGAGTGTGTGCACACACCTATAAGAGCCAGTGTTTCTGCTTGTGCCCACATATTAGTTTTTTTTATGTGCATGTGTGTGTGTGTGCATAATGCTGCAGGATTGCAAATTGCTCATTGAGGTTTAGATGACTCCCCGTGCTCCTCATTCTGAGCTGGAAATGTTGAAACCGTACCTGATCCCAGCAGGTCTTTTACAGCCTCGGAGAGAAGTCCAAAACTCCGCCTGAAACCACGGGTGACGCATTCGCCGCACATAACGTTTTCAAATTTCCACAAAACAGCTTTACCAAGCAGACCGGACATTTTTATTTTTTTTTTTCGTGCTGCTGCTCAGTCTTCCCCTATTACACAAAAGAAGTTTAAAGAATGTTCCTCCAGCTTATCAGACAGGAGTGATTTGTTGCAAGGTTTATGTGAAGACGTTGTCCTGCAATGACAGCAATTTCCAGGTGTTGTCGGTCGTTATTTGGTGCTGAGACCTCCTCCGTTCTCTTATTTCGGACCCAATTCAGTTTATCATAAAACTTTATGGCCAATCTCAGGAGAACAGGGGAGAGAGAGAAGGTGAGAAGAATGAGTGAGGAAAAAATGCTTTTTTTTTCTAAACGGAGGAACTTTAAGAGATCTCATTTATCTTGATCTTATTTTTGTTAGTTGTTCTGCATAAAATATAAAGGTGCTTGTCCTGCAAGCATTTGCAAAGAACTTGTGGAAACAAGTTAGAGGACAATTGTTGTCTTCAAGTTCTATATTTTTGTCCACATATTTAACTTTAAACATGCTCTTGTTATATAGTTGCTTCATATGACATATTATGTTTGCTTTGTTTTGAAGACAGATTAAATAAAGAAACGAGTCTTTAACTGACTTAATATGATAGGAATCAATCAAAGCAACATCCCAGCAAAACTGAGGTTAAAAGCGGTTTAAGTGAGAGTAAAGACCTGCTGCTTGTGATCCTCCAGCTTTCAATGCCCTAAAAATCACAGTGTGAACAGCCTGTTGTTTCTTCTGGATAATTAGGCCAATTAGCGTTTAAAAACCCTCCTCTGTCCTCTTCACTCCAGTGATTCAACTCAATGAAAAATTGATTAAAAGTGTAATTATTATCATCCTCCAACGAGGCCCCGAAGAGCCTTTCATAAGACAGTACAGAGGGGATACGAGCGTTAATCTCATCCACTCTATTGATTATCACTCAGTATTGAGTACAATGAAGAGGCTCGGGGGCACTTTAGTGAAACCCCTGACACAGTGAGAGTAAACTGAAGGTGATTGTTACTCACAGAGATAACAGCTGGAAGCTTATGAAAAGAAGTCGCTGCAATTGATTGTTAGGAGCTCCAGTTTATTGAAACAACTTAAGGTTGAAAGCAAGTCGTTATCATTTATATTTTCATTTCTGTGGCCAGTCTCCACAGCTGGGCTAGTATTAGAACAAGACAAACAGGCAGGCTTTTTTACATCCTGAGTATTTATCTCATTTGCTGTGACTAGTTGTACATTGTGCGCTGACTGCGCTCTTACCCGTTTTTGCTATCAGAGTCACATAAGAGGTTTTTTACAGAAGCCAAGTGATGGTGACTACATGTGTCTCTGATGATGATGACTCAGATATTGATATACATGAACCTAGCTGAGGTATTCGTAACATTGTTTAGGTCAGGATGGAAGATGCACTAAATGTAGAAAAACCAGAGTTTGAGTCTAGGTCAGGTAAGCTTATATTTTATTTGCTGATTTTGGCTTGCTGTCGAAAGAATAGCCACTCCTGTCTTTAAATGTTAAAGCAGCTTTTGATTTAAAGCTTTTTGCACAGACAATTTAGCACTAAGTCAGCATTTCCTGGGACCTGACAGACTAAGTAAGCAGCCCACCTGTGGAATAAGCTCTATTGTTTGCAGGGAATCAGCAGGGTGCAGCTGAGGAAAATGTGACTTGTGTTTATTCGACCAAAGTGACAAGATGTCCGATTATAGCTTCTGACTGGATTGTGGTTGTAAACGCTGACAGTGAAAGTGTGTGAGATGGAAAACGATATAATACTAGTCTGTAAAATACACAAAGGAATGATACATAAGCATGTGAAACGACTGATCATCACATCTAAAAAATGTACAACAAGCAAAAAAAAAAAATCCTTTCCCATGTACTTCAGACTGCAGCAGGTTTTTACTGTGGAGACACACAATGTGACCATTTTAACTCAAAAATGACTTTATCCCCTGCTTAACTGTATTCTGTTGTGTGTGTGGGAGGGTGTTTGTTAGTCTTTAACATGCTAAAAACGACCCCAAGAATCAAAGGCTGCACCTCGTGCCCTGCACTGATTTGCTGCCTATTTGTTTTGTGTATTTTCAGTGTTTATTTTTTTTTAGGATGACCCTCAGGGAAGAGGTGGAGCGGTGGGGATTCCCCTCCAGTTTGTAATCACCCTCTTTAACCTTCATGCGTGTAGTTAAAACTAAAGCAAATTACCTCTTTAAGTGTAGACTGATTAATTCTGAAAAAAAAGAGGTACAGCTTATATAGAGCCAGAAGTTTTTTTTTTTTTTAAGGAAACTTCAGCACGGTCAGTGTTTCTTGCTGCTCTAAAAGACTGGCCTAGTGTTATATATATATAGCATTCCCAATAATTGTTTACATTCTGAGGCCTTCTCCTGGCACTGTAGTTTTCCAAACAACTCCATCCTTAGTCTGAGTATCAGTCTCTGAGCGGAATCTCTACAGACCAACAAGTCTGTCTGAGCTGCTGTCTGATTGTTCCTGAATCACAATATTTTTCTAACCTTACAGATGGTAAAATGACCTGTGAGTGCCTAGTTAGGTTTGTCTAAACTTGCTTGTATGCTTTTCAGTGGACTCCTCATGACCAAATGCTTGCGTGTTTATAGTTTGAGCAGAAGCTCAAATAAAATCTTTACAGAGATCAGCGACCTTTGGTTCCTTGGCCTTGGCCCTCTTTACTTGGAACAATGACGGGTTGACATTTTGGTTTTGACTCATTTTGAAATTTGCTAAATACTATTAAATATGTTTGTATTATTCATTTTTAAAGATCAAAAATTAGACATTTAAATCTTCTTTCAATGTCATTCCAACAGGTGAATTAGAAAAATGTCAGTTTATGTAATTTGGGATAATTCTAATTCTCATCTATTTTTTATTAGTTCCTCAACATTTTTTAGTTCATAATCTAACTTGCTTTGATTTAAATAAGTCTTCTTTTCTGCAGTAAAAGGAAGGGGATGCTGGCAGTTGAGTCAGTGATCTTGAGGCGCTCTCTACTTTCTAATTTTTTGCTTTTTTTCCCCGCAGTCTACAGTCCAACCTTTTGCTTTTGTCTGCTTTGATAGGACTGATTTGACCTGATTTGACTTTAGTGACCCATTAGCATTGTGTTCTGTATTATATGATTTACCAGAGAAAAGAACAATGACACAATTACAAAACCGTCTACATAATACACTCACAATCTTTATTTTTGACCAAGATGCGTATCGCAGCCCCGTGTGGTGCCACTGTGGCTCTGGTGCTGCAGCTGCTTTATTTAACAGTTCTCTCTTTACCAATGGTCTACCTGTGACCCATTCCTTCCCAGAAGCTTTTGCTTGCCCCCCCTCCCCCTTCCCAATAGCATTTCTAATAAATTCCTCTATCGTCATTGTCATGTTGACACAGCGAAGGATGTTGACATGTTAAATGGCTGAAGAGTGCCAGAAATAGCCCCGTGTGTGATTGTTTCTCAGAGAAAGGCTATTGTGTGTCCATGGGAAGCTTCACAGTCACAGGGTCTCTCAGCTGATTCTTTAATGTGACAACCACCACACCACACACACACACACACATATCTTCACAGAGGTGGGTTTGACAGTTGAATTTATTTATTATTATTGCTGTTGAATTAGCAACCCTTCCTATCTACAATATTTTATTTCTGCCGCGTGTCTTTGAGACATGATGGGTGTTTAAGCTTTTATTTTACATACGCAAAAAGCTAATTTCACGTACAAGTTGGTTTTCTGCAGTGGCTGAGGTGCGACAGTCCTGTTCATAACTATGACAATTTCAGTGTTTTTTTTGTGTATTTTTATACCAAAAGGTACTTGTATTTGTATCTTGAAGGCTGTTAAAGGATATTTGCCTTAGAAATGTGGTGGCAACAACTCATTAGTTTTGTTGTTTGATGAGAAAATAATTTTAGAGCAATTAAAACATTAAGTTTAAAAAATAATATTACGCGCTGCATAGTTGCAGCTTTTTTAATTAAAATACACGTATCAAACAATTAAAAAAACACATTGTGCATTACAGATCTTCTACAAAGTCACCAGAGAGATTTTTCCTGGAGAGGAGCTGCTACTTTTCATGAAGGCTGAAGAATATCCATGTGACACAATGGCTCCTGATATTCACGGTCTGCACCAAACACACACACACACACACACACATAAAAAATAAATAAATAAAACATTTAATTCTCTCATTTCAAAACACCCAAAATCCTCATTTGATTTCCTTTTGACTCCACAGAGGAGAGACAGTATCGCTGTGAAGACTGTGACCAGAACTTTGAGTCCCGCAACCAACTGCTGGACCACCAGAAGCAGCCATGTGGGATGCCGCCCTCTTCCTTTCTTAATCCAGGTATGATATAAGTTTCTAAATAAGTGTGCCCAGCAAATGCCACTGTAAACACTGAGTTATGTCGTGTAACTAGGAGGATGAGTAGATGAAGAGGGTGAATATATTTATGAAAGCTACTGAAACTGGAATTATACAGTAAACTGTGTTGACGAGTCTACAAACAGACATAACTTTTCATTCCTCAGCTTTAAATAAATACAAAAAAAGGAAAGTGGTTCAGTGCATCATTGTTTATAATATGATGAATAAGACAAAACAAATATAGCTGCCAAGGCATGAGCCATTATGAGATCCTGCCAGTATAACTATGTTTAAAAATGCCACAAATTATATTATTTAAACAAGTATTCATAAACAAAAAGGCTTTCATAACTATCGCTAAAATGGCATAACCACAATAATTATACTATAGCTACATGATATTATAATAAATGTAAATTTCTAGTTATATCTAATTTTGTTTGATTTACTTATGTTTAGTTAGTTCACTATAGAAATATCAGAGAGTCAGAAGACTGTTATCTAGCAGATCTACACAATATTGCAGGACCTAAACAACAAGATAGATAAGATCTATTTATTTATCATACTTAAATAAAAGTACTTTTTAATTTTTTTTTGTATTCTGCTAGTAATGTTGAGAGTCTGACAAGCTATTGTTAGCTACTTAGTTAGCCAGCTTGCCTTAAATGTAAAGCCTGCAGAAATGCTTGGACAAGCCAAAGATTGATTCCCTTATTTGTAACAAAGCGGAACTTTTTTTTTTCCAAAAACTGCAACAGTACCTTAACATATAGAGATGTTGATGTTTGTTTATTGGCATAAGGTATCAAGACAAGCAGAAAATAGATTTTAAAAGAAAAAGAACCAAGTATGACATTTTTCAAAAAAAATCCCTGTTTGAATTTGAAGCATGAGTTTGGTAGCTTTTATGTGACATGTACCCCAATTATTTCTTTGCTATAATGTCTGAATGGTTATATTTTTATTTCCATTGAAAGGTCTTCTGGATATACAGTGTATGCTTATTCTTGCTCTCATTTACACAGGAGGAGACAGTGACCTGAAAGCTCAAGAGCCTCAAGATTTGCGGCCCCTTCACATGTCTCATGGCCTGCATGAGTGTAAGGAGTGTGACCAGGTCTTCCCTGATGTCCAGAGGTGCATTTATATGTTGATACAAAATGGATATTTTTTTGCAAATATTCAGATTTTTCTTAGGTGAAGAGAGAAAATGAACCGTTCGCTGACATTTCGAGTTTTTTCTTTTAGCCTGGAGGCCCACATTCTGTCACACTCCGAGGAGAGGGAATATAAGTGTGACCAGTGTCCCAAGGCCTTCAACTGGAAATCAAACTTGATCCGACATCAGATGTCGCACGACAGTGGCAAGCACTACGAATGTGAAAACTGCTCAAAGGTAAAGTGATGGCTTTTGAAAGGACTGCTTTATAAAGCAGCCATTTATGTTTGGAGTTCAGTTTTTTTCTTTTTTTGAGGATCAGATTATAACTCTGCCGTGTGTGTTTGTGATTTCTTCCCCCAGCAGGTGTTCACAGACCCCAGTAACCTACAGAGGCACATTCGCTCGCAGCACGTTGGGGCTCGTGCCCACGCCTGCTCCGACTGCGGCAAAACGTTTGCAACATCTTCGGGCCTCAAGCAGCATAAGCACATCCACAGCAGTGTCAAGCCCTTCATGTGTAAGTCACTAAGACCCTACCTATGTAAGTCTCTTCAGTACATTATAACAATAACATGCTTTGACTTGACTTTATTAGAAACACTGATGATGTTGCAGAAATAGAAATCCGTCTTTGATCAGCTTTTTTCTCATGTTCTACAGGATTTACACTGACAGTTTTTGTCATTTTTCTGTGTAGTGTAGTATTTTACGCAGTTTTTTTTTTTCTCTGCATCAGCACCCTCACACACTGTTTCTGTGATTATCTCAGCATGTTGCTTGTCACAAGCAAGCCACGCCAATGTGCAGGAGATGCTTCAGCTCACAGCCTTTTAGTATTTAAGTTTCTTTCCCACTTAATCATACACTCATGTCTTCTCTCGTCAGTTAGCTCCAGCAAGACCTAAACACATTTTGACCTTTCACACTTTTCAGCACCACCACGAGAGATTGGATCTCCTTCCCCCTAAAGCATTATGATCTTTCCCCTTTGCCCTTTCTCCCTTTCCCTTTTTTCCCCCCAAACTTTTACACACATGCTACCTCATCCAGATCTGCCTGAATCCTTAATACACATAGCACCGTTCTGAAGCACGTATATGCATAGACAGGAATGACTGCATCTCCATCGAAGACCTCATTATTCTGTTCGCTCTCCCTTTTCTGCCTCACCACGTTCACCATTCCTCACAAATAGCAACCACATGTATGGCCCTGTGAATAGTTCATTTGCTGTAATCAGTAGAAGAAAATGCAGGTTTAAAAACAACTAATGGCTGTGTTGAAAAAAAAAGAAAAACGCAGCCTCAGACATGACAGCTGTCTGGACAAGATTATGCATTTGAGTGTTTGTTTGACGGACTGCTCTTGAAGGACATTTATATATTTTTTGAAAGTATAAAGTATGCGCTTGTATGTTACTGCACGCAATGTGTCTGGGATGCATCTGTCTCAATGCTTCTCTTATTCACAATTAGTTATCTGTCATTCTTCTCTCATAGATGTGTTTTTCAGGTTTATTACAGTTGATGATTACAGTGCATGCTGTGTAATGCATGTGTGTTGGTGGTCTATAAATGTCCCAGTTTCATGATTTATGATTAAATCTTAGAGTATGCTAAGGCCATGTGGCTACTCAAGTAAGGAATAAAACACACAGTGAAAAACAGCTATATATTTTTATTTTCCATCTTTTTTTAAAATGGGTCTGCTTTTGCTTGTTTTTACTGAAAATGATTTCTCCACACACTTTCCCGCTTTTGTTTGCTCATTAGGGTTGACTTCTTTGTGGGATGACATTCACACTTGGCGCAACCTGTGATCATTCGGAGTTTCTCTGGGTTGTTTGTTTAAATCTGCTTCCCAAATATTTTTTTCTCTGTTCTTCCTCTCAATCTTCTTGAATTGCCTCCTGTGCACCTTGTGCCTGGAAGACATCCAAAGAATGCTGAAGCGCAATCAGAGTCCAAGGCCTCACCACTTCCTGATTCTCATTTCGTACATTTAATAACAGTGTGAGCAAAATCAATCTTCTGCCTCCATCATCTCAGCTGACATGAATAATCAAAGACTTTTTGATATAATTATTGTAGTTCATTTCAGATGATCCAAACTTCTGAGCTGTGGGAGTCAGCAATAAAAGAGTAATCTTCCTCTCAAAAGAATAACAAAAAGAAAAAAATGTACAGTGTAAACTTGTCTACTATTGCCCTTCCACTGGTATTAGATAAAGTTGACAGATTGATTGCAATGATAGATAAAGTCAGACATAAGTTTTGTTTAGGGGTCGGGTGTTGTTGAACATTGAGGTCAGACAGATTGACAAACTGGCCCACAAGGATTGGCTGTGGGAAGGTCATTTTGTGCAGGACGACATGGCCCCAGCTATGGGGACAAGGTGAGGGGGCTGCAGGGTCAGCTTGAGAAGCCCAGAGGAGGGGGGTGGGGAGAAGCAGCAGAGGACGTGAGACCTGTCCCTGGGAACTGAACTGCAGGATAGGATTCATTCAACTCCACTTCCTTCACAAACTTAAAATAGAGCCATTGTACTGCATGTGGCTGAGAAAGTGTGTGTGTGTGTGTTTGTATTTTTATGTCTGCATGCTTGTTTGCGTTGGTGTGCGTGTGATTCATTTTCTTTGTGTTATGTGAAAATTTTGCAAATGTGCCCTGTATGTTCATATGTTTGTCTGCTTGTTGATTGTTTGCGGACACCTTGGGAGTGTCCCAGGCAAGACAATGGGGCTGGAGAATCCTGGGAATCTGGTTTGATGTGCAGGTGATGAGTGGCAGCAAGAGACTCACATCATCAACCAAACAGATTCCTTTACAATGCCAGGATCTGGACACACCTCTTTATTTCTGTTTGCTGGGAACTCTTGACCGAGTAATGATGGGAACATGAGCATTATCACTTTGACTAGACCTAGTCATCCTGAAGCCTGGGACATAAATATATGACATCATGTGATGATTTTTGTATGTATTTTTTAGTGTGTCGGTGCGATACTGATAAATTGTACATATGTCTCCGTGTTCCTGTAGGTGAGGTATGCCACAAGTCCTACACCCAGTTCTCAAACCTTTGCCGGCACAAACGCATGCACGCTGACTGCCGCACGCAGATTAAGTGCAAGGACTGTGGGCAAATGTTCAGCACCACCTCATCCCTCAACAAGCATCGGCGTTTCTGTGAAGGAAAAAATCATTTCACAGCAGGGGGACTGTTTGCCCAGGGTATGCCACTCCCTGGCACCCCTGGCTTGGACAAATCAGCCCTCACAATTGGTCACACCAGTGCTGGACTGGCTGATTACTTTGGGGCTAGCCGCCACCACACTGGGCTTACTTTCCCTGCAGCCCCAGCCTTTCCTTTCAGCTTCCCAGGCTTGTTTCCTTCTGGACTCTATCACCGACCACCACTCATTCCTGCTACGACCTCTCCTGTCAGACAGCCGTCTCATGCACCTGTTGCAGGGCCTGGTTCAGAGCTGTGTAAAAGTCCCTTGCTTCCTTCAAGCCCTGGCGCGTTGGAGTCTCAAGAGCTGCTGAAAGCTCTCCGTAAAGACGGTGGTTCACCTGGAAACCAGATACCAGACTCAGAGCTCCATAATCAGGGTTCATCTTCAACGACAAAGCAGCGGAACAAGCAGAGTGACCAGTCTGAAAGCAGCGACCTGGATGATGTCAGCACGCCAAGTGGAAGTGATCTGGAGAGTACAACAGGCTCCGAGCTTGAAAGTGACCTGGACAGTGAAAGGGAAAGAGGAGCTGCTCGAGAAAATGGCAAAGGTCCTAAGAGAAAGGGCCATGAAGGAGGCTCCCAGAGCCCCAATTTCATAGGCAGCAGCGCTGCTAAGGACTTTCCAGGCCCTTCCCTTATCCAGTCTTCACTAGATGAGCATACAGCTGTAACAGGGGCTGTGAATGACTCTATAAAGGCCATTGCCTCTATTGCTGAAAAATATTTTGGCTCAACTGGGCTAGCTAGCTTACAAGACAAGAAGGTTGGGTCTCTGCCCTACCCCTCCATGTTCTCACTGCCTTTCTTCCCAGCTTTCTCTCCACCAGTTTACCCTTTCCCAGACAGGGACCTCAGACCAACAGGCCCGAAAGGTGAGTCACAATCACCAGGAGATGATGGCAAGAAGACCCAAAGCAAGTCTTCATCTGAGTCACCATTTGACCTCACTACCAAAAGAAAGAGGGAAAAGTTAGCCCTTTTTGCTTCGTCTAAACCAGAGATCTCGCATCCCACTGGTGAAGATCAGCCACTCGATCTGAGCCTTGGATCTCGGGGTCGTGGACGTTTTTCAAATCAGGAGGAGACCAAAAAGAACCCAGGCTATGAGGAGGAGAAAAGAGTTTTGGAGATTCCAAAAGCAGATTCCTCTTTACAGCATGCCAGGCCCACTCCTTTTTTCATGGACCCCATCTACAGGTATTGTTATTCCCAGTGTGACACTTACAAAAATTACTACTAAAATTTTATATATGTGGAAACATTACAGGACAATTCTAATCAATTTTGATTTTCTGATCATAATCAAGTTTAACCTGTGCCGCTGTACATTCACTAAGAGCTAATAGAAATCTACTATTAGCAGGGTTGAGAAGAGGAGAATGAGCGATCCGTTTGAGACGCTGAAAGACAAATACATGAGGCCAGCTCCAGGTTTCCTGTTTCATCCACAGGTAGGTCCTGATCATGGTACTTTGTAGGAATCCAGACAGCTTAGAGAGGTATATTTTGTCTAGCACACACATGTTGTTAGATATCTTTATTACTCTAGTTCATAGGAACATAAATTCAAGTCGATTGGACTTGCTAATTTGAGTTTATGACAACTCTAACCATTGCACCTTCCCTGTAACAAGTTACCTGATAGGTTCCTACAAATACATGCAGTCCATGGCAACAGTATGGCACTGAAGCAGTCAGTGAGTTTTTACAATGGCTGTCCAATGATGGCCAAATTAGATTCTTAAGAGTTTGTATGCAACTCGAGTTTTATACCAGCTACTGACCGTTAAGCCCATTCTTGGGTATCTAAAACAGATGTGGCAGAAAGCGAGGGCATATGGTGATATGTCTTTCTATATTCTGTCTTTGATTACAATATAAAAAATGATATGCTCCTAAAGCCTTTCTGCGCCTGAGGTTTTGTGTAATTATTTACAGCATAAAGTTCCAAAGATTGCTTGTGTGTATATGTCTGCACTCTAGTTTGTGTGCGTGTGTGTGCGTGTGGCCTTATTCTTGCTACTTGGTGGGGACGATTTTTCAGGAAAATGCACCCTCGTGGGGACCGGATGCTCCTTGTGGGGACCAAAGCCCGGTCCCCACAACTTCAGATGCTGATTTTAGGTGGGGGGGTTGGGTTTAGGACTAAGGTGTGAATTGAGTTTAGGTCAGTTTTAGGGTCAGGTACCTATGAGGTTAGCCTTAGGGTAAATGGTCTGGGTTAGGCAATAGAATTAAAAAAAATTGAATGGAAATCAATGGAAAGTCCCCACAAGGATATAGTGACATAGTAGGTGTGTGTGTGTGTGTGTGTGTGTGTATGACACGTTGCTTAGATGTTCATTTGTTCAATTTTCCCCTGCGGGTGAGAACGGTCTG
>JARVGW010000624.1:4569325-4595002 GCA_031762495.1 Anablepsoides rubrolineatus | reverse complement strand
CATTTTTTGTTGTTGTTCAGCTGATGTAAGTTTATCTAATTTAATTCTTATTTTACAAAGTGTTGTGTTGCTAACACTTAAACATTTATTTGCATCAAAATGACCTGAAGTAAGTAAGATAAGTTTTGCATTGGTGAAGGTGGATTAGCTGTGGTGACCATCTTGAATCAAGTTGTAAAGTACAATTTTATACTATTGCTGCAAACAACTAAGTCTTCCTGCAAAGAAAAAACTTGGTCACACACATTTTTCACAACCAAAACATGTAATTTAAAAAAATGCACTATTTTAAGAAATTATGTAATTTTTTTTTGTTTTTTACAGTACATTAACTCTAATGTTTAGGCAATATCCTCATGTGTGAAAAAAAAGAATGTTGCTTGGTTCTTTTAAACAATAGTGACACAAAGAGTTTAATAATTATATTATCTTTAGTCTCTCTCCTCTACATGTTTGTTATAATTACTTCTATTAATAACATGTGTTTTTATGGTCTCTCTTCCAGAGGAAAATACACCTGGACCAGTCCTGTGTTTGTCTCCCTTTCCTGTCCCTCAAACCCAGCCGGTCGAGGCAGATGGCCGCCTGTCCTGAGCCTGGTTCTGCTGGAGGTTTCTTCCTGTTAACAGGGAGTTTTTCCTCTCTGCTGCTGCCAGTGTGCTGCTCAGGATGGGAGACTGTGACAAAGCAAAGATTTGGCGCAGTCTGCTGGCTTCTTTAGATTTATTGTTGTAGTTTTTTTCTTTGTTTTGTGTACAGTGCCCTGAGACAACAGTTATTGTGAATTGGCGCTATATAAATCAACTGAATTGAATTGAATCTTTTACTACAAACAAAATATTCACACAGAAAAGCCCACATTTTAAATGGGAATCTCTGCTGAATTTGGTGATGTGACTGTGTGTCTGAACAAGATAAAGAAAAGGTGAAAAAAAATATTTTCTGCAAAGTTTAAAGAGTTTTTGCACTACTGCAGCTGCATAGTATGCAAGTCACAGTTTTGCCAACTCCCTGTATTATCCTTGTATATCTGCTGATGTTGTTTGTTGTCTTCTTCTATTACTAAACCTGTGGAAAAACAGGATCAAGTCTCAGGCACTGTCCATAACTACTATTCTCTAAAGTGCCTTGAAAACAGCCAGGCTTCTTTAGCAAATTCCAGATGGTCTCTGTCCTCGCACAGTTTGTTGCCTGCAGTTCCTTACTGTAATTTCATGCAGACCTGTGCACCATGTTGTCCCTAAGTAAAACCTTATGTTTTAATAGTGTGTGACAGAGTGGTGTTAGCATGTAAGCATGAATACAACAACAACAAATAAGAGGTCCATTGTTTCAGGCATGATTTAGGCTACATTCAGATTGCTTAAGGTCTGATAAACTTCCAGCTTTTAGTCTGCTGTAAAATGTGCCAGAGTCTGTCCAGTTCAATTTAATGCTAACTAACTAACTAAGACTTTGTCAATAAATGCATCCAATTGTACATGCAAGAATCCAGTATCAGTGTAAATTATATAATGAATGTCTGCTTTCATAAAAGCCTGCAAATATCTGTTGTACAGGCTTCTTTGTACAGTCAGAGGTTTTTATTACCTATAAACTGTTACACATCAACCCCAAATGTTTATGAATGTTTGGGGAATCAAATCGCCAAAACATTTTACCTCCAAATCTACAGCTGGACCATCAGAACTTACAAAAAACAAACACAAATACTTCTGCCTGTAAATTTAAGCAGCAACTACAAAATGATCAAGCCAGGAAAAAAAACATCCACAATCAAATATAACAAATTTCTTAAGCCATTAAACAACCTACATACATTACACCAGTATATAACACAGAATTTGAAGGACTACCGGTATATATTATTGCTGCACATATGGATTTAGCCAGACAAAACATGCAGTTAGGAAACAATGTAAAAAAAAAGTACTAGAAACACCACAAAATAAATCTGATAAATCCTTTATGAGTAGAGAAGAAGGTAATTAGTTTTATTTATTATATTAAAATAAATCAGCAGAGGTCAACATTCCTGGTTCTTTACTGTATCTGCTTTTCCTCCATCATAAGTAAACCGGAGCAGCAATAAGTCTGTCAACTGAGGAATGTAAAAGCTCACAACACAAACAGAGACTTCCACATTTCCAAGGCTCTCTTGGTAATAAGGGGAGATTTCTATTACACACTGCACTGCACTCTGTTACTGTGAAGCTACAACTTGTGAATAATGTTAGTAGTTGCTATAATTCATAGCAACGGGACAAATATTAATCAAATTTTATTGCTGCAACCATGTTTTTGTTGGAGTCTTTGAGAAATAACATTGTTCTATTGTATGTTTCATTGAGTTTAATAAAGAAAAAACATTTGTTTGACATCTTCTCTTAAGTAGAAATGTAAAATCCATCTAAATGTTTGCTTTCCTAGAAAAAAAAGTTATATTTTCACAACTCGGAAAATGCTAATCACTCAAATTGGAAGTGATAAAGTTTTAAATGTGTATATTCATCACATGGATAAGATGTCTAAATTTCCAAAAAATGTCAATTTTTATAATGAGGAATCTGAAGCTTGTACCAATTTCTAAACAAGATAATCTTGATGTTAAGAAGAAAAATGATACGAGTTGAAAATAGTTATTGTTAGAAATTATTCTGCTTCTTAAAGTCCAGTTCTTGGTGTGTGTATTCACCCCTGTTTTAAGGTTCAGTAGAAGAACCTGGCTGAACGCAGGAGCTTGGCTTGACTCTGTATAATGAGTTTGACAGAAGAGAGTGGATGAATCTGTCTCGGGACACTGGAGAATGTAAAGTGTTTTACAAAAGGAAAAATGCAACATGTGAGTTCCCACGGAGAACCTGAAGCCCCAAAAATGGGGGAAGCAGGGATTTTCTGATTAGGTTTAATATTTCTGTTCCTAATCTTGTGTCAAAACAAATACAAGAGCTACTATCTCAAACAAACATAAAACATCCCTGTATAAAAAAAATGAAAGAAAGAAAGAAAGAAACAGGAGCAGAGCTGTTTTAACCCCCTGACAACTCTTTCCCCTCTTGGAAAGTCAAGGAATCAGGACAGGAAGAGCATTAAAGTGTGTGTTTGCTAGTTTATGAGCATGTAGGGAATGGGATGAGACCAAAATGCTCTGCACACTGTTTTGTCTATCAAATAGTTTCTTAAAATGGAACAGCTACCCCCTATTTTTGTATTTGATATAGTTTTGCTGAGTTAGCGTGGTAGGATAGTGATGAGAGTACTGGGAAAATATTGACACAAAATTTGGGAGTTTATGGGTCATCATTTTACAAAAATATTGTAGGAACCACTGGAATTATTTTAATTTAATGATCAGTAATATTAAGATACATATCTGCAAATGACTAAAGTTTAGAGTCAACACAGTGGCCACTATAGCTAATCAAACTTAGCAAACACAAAAACAGCTACAATCAAGTCATTTTACAGACATTGAGCTAAAATTTGGTACAGTGGTGGTGGAGAGTCATCCCCAATACATATTCTTAGCAATACTCAAAAAGCAAAGTTATTGCTATAAATCATTTCCGAGTCAAGCATGTTTGTTTGTTTGATCATTTTTTATCTAAAAAGTGCTTTTGGAGTGAGGTATTGCCATCACAGATAATGGTTCTTAGCCAACACATAAATGACTATAACTCAGTCAACTTTTCTAATTTTAACTAAAATATGATGTAAAAGTAATTGAAAGTCATTTACAGCAACACACTGAGCATAAGATCTACCAACAGTGCCTAAGATCACACAAGAACTGTCCAAATGACACAAAGAGTCCATGCGAACCTCCACGGAGCGAAGTATGCCAGAGTATGTGGGGGCCTTAACTCCATCTGTTTTTGACAAAGTATGATTCTACTATAAAACTAAAAGAGGTAGTCACAGAGTTGAAATGGTTGATATGTGTGTGTATGTTACAGTGTGAGGGTATGATATACAGTATATATATATATATATATACAGATAGACAGTCTGCACAACCAGCCAGAACAGGTGATGTGCAGCACATGTATTATTAGTACATTCTATATAGTCACAATGCCGACTTTATTTATAAAAGCTCACATCGTCACGAGTATATTCAACTCAATTGTTGAGTTATGAACGGTCAGATCAGTAATTTGAGAAGGCCCAGCGTTTTTGTCAAACAAAAATTTTAAAAAACTTACCATGCTGGCACTGAATTCCTTTGAAGCCCCGTGGACAGTGACAAATAAGATCCCCGCTCTCCGCACATCTCCCACCATTGAGACATGTGCTGGCCTTGCACTCTCCTAGATGTTACACATCAGATATGATTTTTGCTCTGGTGTTAGTGTTTGTCCTCATTGGAGCAGTTTTCTAAATAATACATTTGTCGTAATACAGACTGAAATGTTCTCTTTTGTTAACAATTTCAAACTAATGCCAATCTGACATTTTAATTATGGGAGTAAAATGCTTTTATACTCACGGTGTAGACATCCCAGCTCATCATCTTTATGGGTCCAGCCGTGGCAGCATTTAAAGACTGTGTGGGAGTCCATGTTGTACACCTGTCTGTATGTTGTGTAGTATGAAGTCCTGTGTAAGAAACAATGTTAACTTTAAGGGCACTGAATTACAAGATCATATTTACAGAATAATTACAGTATTTTCCTTGTATCATTAAAATATGCATTATTGTATTATTAAAAACCCCTGCGTCTATAACTGGCCGTTCAAAATGTTTTATCTTGTTTTCCTAACTGCCAGATTGCTGTATCAAAGATAAGCTCCTTCTTACCTCCTTTCAAAGCCCACACACCATCTGTGGGTTGGGCAGCCTTGCTTCCACACCTTCACCATGCGTGTGAAAGCCCGAACACATGGTCGACGGACCCCAAACACCGACATCTCCCTGTCAGCGCAAACATTTGGCCTATGGATGGGAAACACAAGGAAAGTAGTTATGCAATCTGTTCAGCAGTGAGTTAATAAAATATGACTTTTATGAGGACTTTTAAATCTAAGACTGAGCAAGTCCTTTTTATTTTACTTCCTACTGAGCCTGGTGAATGACTTGACAGGCTGAGGATTCTGATCGTGTTCTCATGTGTAGCATTAAAAAAGCAATGGACAAACAGCAAAGAACAAATAATTAATATTTTCATGTGAATCTGAACATCAGATTATGTACACATTTGTGAAATCAATAGTATCCTTATTATAGGTATTGCCTATAAAACAATGCATGTGATAATAAGGGGCTTTTGATGAATGAAAATACTTGTTTAAATGTACTATAAGTCTGAAGTGTACACCACTGCATCTTATTTATGTTTCCAGTGCAGGTAAAATGTCATCCTCAGGCAACCATCTGGCTTCAATACAGCTTGGAGTTAATTAGAGGAAGTATTCTTCTTATCTGGTAATGAAAACGATCCCCACTTTAATGTCCAGAAGAATCTATTTGAATTCAAAAGCCTATGCTATAGCTATCCACAAAATATAATAAACCTAATTATATTCAGTTATTATAAAAGTTTAAGTTAATGTAGGTTCAGAAAGAGAGACTCCTAGTGGACACTGAAGAAAGTAACGCATAGAGGACAATAAAGTAAAAATAATAATAATAATAATAATAATGGGTAATTTAAATTATTCTTTTTTTTTTTTGCCATGCATCTAATCTGGTTTTGATTTATTTAAAAAAATGCAAAGCTTTCATTTAAACCTTACAAGAAAGTGAAGAACAATAAGAGAGAAACAGTGTTAATACTTACATGCCAAGCTGCAGGTCTAGAGATGACGCGACAGTGCTGAATATCTGCACGCACAAAATTAAAATATTTGGAAACATAATTCCAGACTATCACTAAAACTGAGTTAAAGAGTCAGCACTCAGCACTATGATCCTTCTGTTTAAATCAAGAGCATCCTCTTGTCATCTAATCCTGGTTTTAGACATGTTACTGAGGTTGTTTCTCCTGAGTTCCTGTACGGACGGCTGGTTGAAGCTGGAGGGGCTCTGAGACGCTCCGTGTAAAATGCGCCACCCACAGTGACTGAGGGGCCATCTCATCAGCAGCAGCCCCCCCATCCTTCAGGATGAAAATAAAATACAAACTATTGCGCATATTTAATAGAAAAGAAAAGCGAAGGTAAATCGCAGTAATAAGTCCAAGAGTTTTAAAATTAGAATTAAAAATATATATTTTAAAAAGTGTGTCTTAACTTTTAACTTTCGGTGGTAATTAAAACTTAGTGAGTATATTTTTGCTAAAAGAAGAAACACATTTTTTTTTGTCACATTCAAAGTTTAATTAAAATTTGACAATTTTTATATAATTTTCTCCCGCTTAAGCTTTTATTTTCAGTGCCGGTTTCCTGATAAGGAAACTTCCGGCTGATGACGACAGTTCCTGTGCAAAGTACAGCTCGAAACAAGTGGAGGTTACTGTCATTAATACCGGGATATGTTGAACAGCTCGAGTTTCTCTTGTTATTTACACTTATTTTAAAGCTTATATGGGGATTTTGATGCTGTTCAGGATCTGATAAATATATTTTTTGGGACACCTCTGAGTTAAGTTTCATCCAGACGGTAAGAAACTACTAGCCAGGCTAAAAAGGCGATAATGCTAACTTCTGTTTTTGATTTTGTTGTTGTGTTTTTACCTTTATAAATGTAGTACAGCGTTATACTTCAATATATATGAATATTGTTGGGCGCTTGTTTCTGTTTGATATATATAGCTATTGTTATTTTAGTTTTAGCTGTTCTAGTTTGCTGTTAGCCTGGTGATAGCACTAACTTAGCTTAAGCACCATAGTTATTGAGAAGAGCATTATTATTGCTTGTGTGCTCAGTGCCCCTTCTGTTCTTCTTCTAAGAAACCGAGAACACTATTTTAATCATATGATAGTGTCACGGGACGTTGTTTTTTCCATTTTACCCCAATTATCACAACCCTCCTGAAGAGATTCTAGTTTTTGTGATGCTTTGTGTAGTCTGATGATTATTAGAGCTAAAAAAATAAGAGCATTTGAGATAAAGGACTTGTCTTATTTTGGACATTTCTCTGTCTAACAACACATTTTGTTTTCTCTAAAGGCCAATCTACACAGCCAAATGAGTGGAGCAGCGTTTCCCTCCCCAACAGTGGAGATGGCTGAGATAAACCGCATCCACTATGAACTGGAGTACACTGAGGGGATCAGCCAGAAGATGCGCATCCCACAGATGCTCAAAGTGGCTCCTCAACCCCACGATGAGCCCAGTGCTGGACTACAGGAGGCTCATCCCAGTGTCATCATGCAAGTGCCAGAGAGAATTGTAATCTCAGGTTAGTTTGTGGAAAAAAATATATATATTAATGTGGAAGCTGCATCTTTGCCATTTTCTTTAATTATGCACAAAATCTGCATCACTGTGAAGACAGAATTTTTGCACAATTACTGTTTGATAATACTATCTTTTATCTATATTTTGTTAGTTCTACCCTTGCACACCACTTTAAAGTTGTCTGAACTACTAGAATGTGAAAACTTAATACATTACAGAGACATGTTTATTCACTGTATAAACATACAATTATGTCATTGAGTTTGTCTGTAAAATTCACTGCATGCTATTTACCTAAAATGCTTTACTTCTATATATTTTTTTTCCATTTGAGCCCTAATTCACTTCTTCATTCGTCAGGAGACTCTGCTGACCCCCAGTTCTCCAGACCCAGAGACTTGGACCTTATCCAGTCAACACCTCTTGAAACCCTGTCGCTTAAAACGCCTCCCAGAGTCCTCACCCTCAACGAGCGGCCTCTGGACTTCATGGAGGAGGAGCAGCGTGCAGCGCCAGACAGCGAGGAGGCAGTGAGTAACAAAGCAATAAATTGTTTATTACAGAGACACTTGCATAAGATCCACATATTTCTGTTAAAAGGAAGTGCCAGCCAGATTAAACAGATTGTTGTTTTTAGTTGTTATGTTTTTGTTTGAACAGATGCGACCACACGGACGTTTGCGGCGAGAGCGCTCGGCCAGCGAGAATGCAGCTCTCCGTCATAACACAATGGTTCACAATGATTCTGCGTGAGTATTTTATCTACATGTGTCATTAAGGTCTGAGTACCAGCTCTGTTGGAGCTCCTGTGTTGGTTCCATGCAGTAGCGAGCAGCATCGTTCTTCCTGATTCATGTTTTAGTTTGGTTTATCGTGGCTGCTGATTGTTTTTAATTTGCAGCATCCTTTAGCTGTAGGAGGGCTTTTAAGTGGATGACAGGTTTCCTCTTGTGCTTTTAGCTGCTATTTTTTAAAAGCAGAGATTGGGGGGGGGGTTGTATCCTTTCCTTATTCCTTTTCCTTTTTTCTTCTGCCTCTTTTTCCTCCTTTCCCCTCCCCCCCTTTGAATTACTTTAATGATGGTTACTGAGCAGTGCAGCTTCACACATCCCAGCCACTGTCCAGCCACGCCCCCCTCTCACCGTGGCTGAAGAACACAAACTGTGCAGCACTAGCGGTGTTCTATCTTTCATCCAATCCACAACACGTCGGGCCTACCAGCAAGTCCTGGAGGTCTTGGATGAGAACCCACGCAGGTGACCTCCCAATCATCTGGTTTTTTATTGCTCCTGTTTGGCATACTTAATTCAGACTAAATTAAATGTTTGTAATATGAAGATTTGTGTAGATTTTTGCTCTTTGGCATTACCCAAAACCTATTTTTAACACCTAATCCTAAAGACAATTTTCAATTATCTTTGTTTTTTTATAAAAGATGAAAGCCGACTAACTGGTTTGATTTGTTATTGAGGCAAACCTTTTATTTTCTTTTTAAATAAACAACTAATGATTATTTTAAGGGAAATCATTGCCATTAGGAAAGAACACAAACAGTGTGGTCCTTAAGCAAAACAAAAAGACCCCATGAAATAGAATAGAATAGAAATAGCCTTTATTGTCCTGCAAACGGGAAATTCAGGAAGTGAACTAGTGCAGTTTTTCTTCTTGAAGTTCAAAACCATCAGGCGTCTATACCTAAAAAAACCACAGCTACAAATAATCGAAGTTCGTTTGCAGAATGTATACACACTCATGGGCAAAAACCTTCTCAAAATGCCTGTCCTTCCTACTGCTCCTCTGAGATTTGCAACTTCTCAAAAACACATTAGCATGGGGTTAAATCAAAAAACAAAAGACACTGTGAGAATTCATTCTTTCTGCAATATGTCACTTTAAAGTGCTTTAAAGTTGTTTTTGTAATAGTGTAAAACATGCCCGTTTAGAGCTCTTGTTTGAAATATTGACCTCGTTGTTTCCAGCACAACAGAAAAAAGTGTAGCTATGAAAACAGCATGCTTGTTTCTGTTTGTTTGTTTGTTTGTTTGTTTTGCGTCTGCACAACTCAAGTGTTTCTCTAGCTCTTTTTTTGCCTTCTGTCTTTCCTTACCTCTTCAGCAAACCATCTCTGCGAGGTGGGTCGGCCTTGGGCTCCAGCCCCCTGCCTGATTCCAGGTAACTTCACCTGGCTCTTTGCTCCTCCCTATTTTTCATCCTTTACTACCTTGTGTATTTTAAGGCAAAATAAGGTTAACTGGTCTTGTGAAAATCCTCAGTAAAGTTGATGTGTTCATTAATGTGTCTAACTGCATCATATTGGGGGAAAAAAAGCTTCTAATCTCTTTTTAAGGCTTGCGTTATCGACATATGAACCTCCTCTGGAAGGGACAGCTGATGACCTGACAGTCGTCGATGCAACAACACTCAGACGCCAGGTTAGTTCTTAACAAATGCTTTTTCGCTAAAGTAGCTAAAGCCATTGTGACTAAGTAAAATTATTTTGTTCTTTACTTTTTTAAAGTTGATCAAGTTGAACCGGCGACTCCAGCATTTGGAAGAGGAGAACAAGGAGCGTGCAAAGCGAGAAATGATAATGTACTCCATCAGCGTAGCTTTTTGGCTCATCAACACTTGGGTGTGGTTGCGGCGTTAAAGCGGTGTGTATTTCTGCCCTCAGCATGACAGAACATATTCATTATTCAGTCTATCAAACATTAGCTACTCGCTGCAAGGGGAAACTAGAACTTGTACGAGACCTGCTGCACTCAGGCTTGATGTTTTGATTTTGTTTGTTTAAATGTACAGTTTTATTTTTTTACTCCTATTTCTTCATGTTGGTTTTCTCTTGTTTAGCTTTTATTCCAGTCCCCCCGTCCCCTCCCCGCCCTCCCTTCCTTGATGCCATTATACATGATTTGTAAATATTTGCTTATGGCACTTAAGTCTGTTGGAAGATTTACAGATAAATTATGGCTTAGTTTATCAAAGTAGGGGGAAAAATGGAGCTCTGCTGTGATAAAACACTGACATTTTAAAGATGGAGAATAAATATGCAACTTGTGTTGGGAAATATATTAAAACCTAGTAAAAACCTTACCTGTCGTGTTGTCCTGTGTTTTTGTTCATGCATGAAATAAAAGATATTTCTTACAAATGCACTTAAGGAAAAGAATTTCAATATTTTTCAATCTTTATTAGTTTCAATGTTTTCTCATACAAATCAGAAGATTATTTAATAAGTTTGTTAATATTTAGATTCATAACCTGCTGAATACAGACTTGTATAAAGTACCTAAACGCAATTTTTGAGTAAAATTACAAGTATTTTACCATAAAATTACTCAGGTAAAAAAATATCCTTAAAGAATATTACTTGAGTAAAAGTCTTAAGGCATCTGACATTTACTGTACTTCAAGATCAAAAGGGAATTTTTAATATAAAATGTATGTACTATGAGTAAAAATAAGATGTTAGAATTTCCTAAAATGACATTTACTGGAAGGTAACCTCCCAAAAACAGAATCTCTAAAGGCTAAAATGACTTTAATAATATGTTTATTTTGAAAAATTAAGCATTGAAGGTGGCATCTCTCTGAATGCCAGCTGCCCCCTCTTCGTCACTGCCTCCTGAAATGACTTCTATTTTGGGTTTGATCACATGCTGAGGAGAAGTGAACTCTTCCATGTCCTCTAAATCAGGCAGGTCGTTGATGCGCAGTGATCGCTGCAGGGGGAGGTGAGTTGTTAGCTGCTCTTCCTCCTCCAGTTCTGTCACCAGTAGAGTAGACCTGATCAGAGGAGGCTGCTTGTTTTCTTTCTTCATCTTTGACCCATTTTGTTTGTCTGGTTTTGTCTGCAACATCTGCTCCACTGCATTTGGTTGCACTTGGCCAGAGTTCTCCAGATTCACTCGTCCTTCTTCAGTCACTTCCTTCATCAGTGATTGATCCTCATCATCCTCTCTCTGCAGCTTATCTACTGTTGCATCGTCACTATTTACCTGACCCTCATCCGCCCCCTGTTGTAATTGACTTTCTGAGAACTTCTCATCTGGGCTATCCTCTACAAAGATCTGGACCTCATCTTGAGAGGAAGTAAAACTCTGGATGCTGTTTTCACAAAGGATCTCTGGAGTGGTGTGAAGTCCAGTTTCACCTGAAATAAAATGGGTTTTAAAGTTAAAATCTGTATTTACATTTGTTTTATTGCTGCGAAAGCTGAATAATATTCACCTGTTTCCTGTAACTCTCTAAGGCGTCTTCGTTCCAAGGCCTTTTGTCGGATCAGAGCCATTCCATCCAAGCTGTTCTGGACTTTCTTCATCTCTCTTGTTTTCCATTGCTCCCTCTCTTTGTACTCCTCTTCCAGCCCCCCGCTGGCCCACGTCTCTGCACATGCCCGATCTCTGGGGAACACAGGGCGATCGTCAAGGAAAGTGAGCTGCTTGAGTCGTACAATCATCGTCTTCCTGTAGTTTGGGATATTTCTCACCACTTCATTCCCCATCAGATTGAGCACTCTCAGTTCTGGCATGGCCTCAAGTACAGAGATGATCTCTGGATCATGTAACATGTTGTAAGACAAGTCTAACACACTAATGGCCTGACACTGGCTCAGATGTTCTATGTCACCCACAGACTCCAGCTTGTTGTGGGCAATTTCCAGTTCCCTCAGGTCAGGGAGACAGGAGATGTTCTCTATAACATAGATGTAATTGTTTGAGACATTCAGACTGCAGAGTTTCTTCAGATTTTGGAGGTTTTCCAGCTCACAAATGTTGTTGTGCTGGAGGTACAAGCAGCGCAGATCAGACTGGGCATCCAGGTTCTCAATCCGTCGCAGATAATTGGATTGCAGCCAGAGAGTCTTCAGCCCTGTGTACTCATCCAGGTTCTCGATGGTGGAGAAACCTTGCATATGCAGGTACAGGGTGTCGTTCAGGTAAGGCGTATAGTACAGCCCGTTCTGCATGCAGAGGTCTTTGAGTAACTTCTTGGACATGTGTGGCTCTGATTGGTTTTCCTTTAGCAATAAGCCTGTTTTCAGTCCCTCACCCTCCGGCTTTCCATCATGAGCACCGTTCTTTACGTCCTGTGAGGCGTTTGTGTCAGGTGTTGTCGAAATGCTTTCCAAAGTACTTGTCATCGTTCCTAGCAGTTTTTAGCAATAGTCTGCTCCGCAAGTATGGGAAGTTTGTACACAGAAAAAAAAAAAAAAAGTAGTGTTTCTTTTCAAAATATTTGAAATGGAGGTCCTGTAATCGGATAATTAGCACGTAGCAATCCGCTCGGTTTGTTAGTTAACAAATGTTTGGGTCCGTTGCCGTGGTAACGCTCGGTCGGCCCTTTCGAATGACCGGATGTTGTTTGTTATTCTGCGTCGGAGACATTTAGCCGCTGCACCGTGCTACGACTGCTGCTAAAACATGTCGGCGTCTTACGTGTTCAGTCGCGGTGTGCTAACATTTGGAATACATCGCCAGCTTGTTTGTAAAAGTGTAACACTTTCCCAAGTTAGAGGGAAGAAACGATGGATGAAAACATACACGTACCTTATGGCGAGGAAGTTACAGCTTGAAGGACCTCCTCCTCCGAAGCCGCGGTAAGGCTAACAGCTAGCTAAAGCTAACCTGCGAACATCTCAAGGCCACTTTGTGTACAAGTGATTATAAGTTAATTATTTTCAGCCAAATAAGGGGTATTGGTAAAAACAAAGTTTTATTGCTATTTTACACGGTTACGTTTATCATCTAAGTGTCAGTAGTGATTATTTTATCCCCGTTTAGAATGGAATATAGTGTTTTCACTTTATGTTAGTACTTTAATGAATAGGGCACTGTGTATATGCATTATTTTTACTAAGTAAATTAGATTTCATTTTAGCAAAACCATTTAGAAATATTTAACATCTTCTCAGTGTACTTATGATTCTTTATTTGTAATATTTTAATGGACGAGTTAAAATATTTGATTGTGTTTCAGGTCGCAGCGTCCTAACTGGGATTACCACGCTGAGGTTCAAGCTTTCAGCACCCGCCTCCATGAAAACTTTTCCCCAGAGCTACTCAAAACAGCCTTCATCAATCCTTGTTACCTGCAGGCAGAGCAGGACAAGAGGAAGAAATTAGGCGTGGACTTGGAGACCACAGCTTTAGTTCTTCAGGATAACGTCCAGCTGAGGCAGCAGGGAGCAGGTTTCACCAAAAGCTTCCTGACTGACTGGTGCAGGGCAAGTTTCCCTAATCTGCCAGATGAAGGAGTAGAGGGCATTGTGGAACATCTCAATAGTCCATCTGTTGTGGTGAACGTCGCAAGAAATCTGGGCATTGAGGACCTTACCATGAGTGCAGAGTTCCCTGTTCCCGATGATGTGCTCCATTCTACGTTCATGGCAGTGATTGGAGCACTACAGGAAAGCAGTGGAGCAGAGAGAACTGGATTTTTTCTTAGAGTAAGAGGTTTAGTTCAAAAATCACTGGGTGATTGATTTATTTTAAAATAATGTGCTCACCATAAATCCTTACTGTCGTCTCACTGTAATGTGACATTATTCTTCCCCTCAGGACTTCCTGGTAACTCAGCTGATAGGAAAAGACCTATTTGATATATGGACTGTGTTTAACCCTATGGGGCTTCTGGTGGAGGAAATGACGAAGAGGAACATTCCTTTACCAGAGCCTCGTCTGATCAGAGCTGCTGGATCCAGTACTGTCCTACCTCTCTACTTTGTAGGCCTTTACAGGTATTTGCATTTTCGAATAATCATTTAAAATTATTGAAATACAATGCAACTTCCATGACCAATTGTGTAACATCAAGTTAGTTTTGAGTGACAAAACACAAAATAAGTATTAATTTGTAATGCTCTTGTTTGTCTTCTTACTTCTTGATAACAGTGACACGAATCTCCTGGCTCAGGGTCCAGGAGAGACACTTATTGGAGCTGAGGAAGAAGCAGCACGCGTGGCCCTTCGCAAACTTTACGGTTACACTGAGAACCGCAAACCCTTTGACTTTTCACCACAACAACAGCCTCGACAACCATTACTTCAATCTGCCAGCAGCAATTGATTCATAACAACTATACACCAGAACAAAACTAAATCAAGGGGGACAGATAGACTTTTCATAGATAATTTTGAGTCCTACAGTCAGTATAGAACAATTCTGACTTTTTAAAATTGGAGCAGCAGAATCCTTAATATCCAAAGAAGCCTACTATCTACAGTTATTAAATATACCATCTATTTTTAATATATTTAGTAGGTATTTTTGGTGGTTAATAATCTGCAGATTAATTTGTGTATTCTACAAATTAGCCCTGCCATCTGGTTATTCACTTGTACATAATGCAGATGGTGTTTATGTACTTTGAATCCTGTTATGTAATTTGAGTGTAATAAAATTTTTATATAAATGTGTACATTATAATTTTTTTAAAAGAACAAGTATATGCATCTTTTTTTTAATTTATGCAATCAGACAGATGACGTAGTATCAATACTTTAAATACACGTCTTTTAGAAACACCATCAAATATTGTTTTCAATGTTATGTCATATTTGCATGTTACTACTAAAATACTAAACATATGTATTTTATATACATATGTTTAGTATGTATATAAAATATATACATACTATATGTATATATTAAAATATGTATATATATATTTTATATATATATACATATATATGTATTTAGTATGTATGTAAACATACATACTAAAAAAAATACAATTAAGCGTTAAATGATATGCTTAATGCTTTACAAAGTTAAATTCTTTGAGCTCTTCCTCAATCAACTCCTACATTATTGCAGTGACCACGTTTATACACAGGGTGGCGCTGGTGTGTTGAATACTTTGTTTCTGCACTGTCATAAGTATTGCCAAAGAGTTTGTATGACAAGATAAATTATTTTACCGTACATCATATTTTAAGCTCAAATTGGAGTCTAAATTTTGTTAGTCTTAAGTATATTATCAGATGAATTTTTAGTCACAGGTGAATTATCAGATTAATTAATTTAAAGTACAAATCATTTGTCGAGACGACGCTAATACATACATTCTCTTGCACACCAGTCAAATGTCATTTGGGTAACATTATTGTTTAACTATGTACTCAATATTTTGTCTTACTTTCAACAGTTTTTTTGTAAAATGGTTAACTTTAAAGTAGCGTTGTATTCTGTATAAACTGGATTTAGGTGAAAGCGGAAGTAGATGCGAGGAAGCCTCTTGTTTCCCTTTGATCTTGTTCGAGGAGGAGACGCGAGGCCGCCCCCCCTGACAACCGAGCTACTTCACCCACCCCCTGGCTGCGGTTAGCACGAGTCGGCAACCGTTATAGAGCACAGCCCTTTGTTTTAGTTGTAGCTGACCTTTCGACCTCTCCTCGGTTTTAATTAATCGCGTTGTTTATACATTTCACCATGGCGGCGAGCGCGAAGCGAAAACAAGAGGAGAAACACCTGAAGATGCTGAGGGAAATGACGAGTTTGCCTCCCAACAGAAAGTGCTTTGACTGCGATCAGCGCGGCCCAACCTATGCCAACATGACTGTGGGCTCTTTCGTGTGTACCTCCTGCTCTGGCATCCTGTAAGTATGAAGTTGCCCACACTGCTTATCTTCGACCACATTGCTATAAGGTTTCAGGATTCCCTTTACCACAGGCGAAATCAGACCTGTTAGCGGGAGCTAACGGGGTGGACACAACCATTTAAGTCAACGTCAGTTTTGTCTTTATTGTGCTCAATCTTTTGGGCGGGGTACATAGGTGTCAGTGTTACAAAGCAGGCAAAAAGAACAACATTAGACACTAGCTAACTTTAGCTGTCAAAGCTAACCAGTGAACTTATCTGACATTTTTAAGCTAGGTCTACAGATAAGCCAGTTGCCCAATAATACTACTACTACCAGTTGCTTGAAACATTTAGGAAGCACTACTCTTAACTGAGTTAATTGACTTGGTGTACTTTTTAATGTAGAGATACAGTGGTAATTTTCATCATAGTAATAATTTCCAGGAGTTAATAACACTGTTTTTGTTCCAGATATGATATTTGGGCGTGTCTAGTTCATAATTTTTATATGGAATCATTAACTGTCTTCTTTACATGCCATCATCAGCTATCTTCCTCTGACAGAAGATAACTGAACTTTCACTCTTCAAACAGCTGATTCAGGTCTTTTTCTTGCTGTATTCAGCGCACTTCCTATTCAAAGACTTCTGCTGTCCTTGTAGTTACAGTGTAACTGGGTAATTTATTTATATATTTTTGTCTCACTTAAAGCTTTGCTGTAGAGTTGTGTAACCAAGCAGCTGTATCTTGGGATTTGGGATTAGTGAAGCCTTCTATGTCTTGTTTTCCAGCTGCAGATATAACACCTTAACACAGCAGTCTACAGGTTCTGGTTTTCCTTTGAAGGAGTTACCAAGTCACTCATTAGAGGGGGAAAAATGCATTGTCACTAAGCAAAAGGCACGAGTATTTGAATAAATCCTTCATTTTGGGAGTTGTATTCCTTTATTAACAAAAATAACACATCAATTTTGATCAAACTGTTTTTTATTTGTTTATTCTTTCATGGTATACATAGTTCTTTTTGCTTTACTGATGCAAAGCCTGCATATCACGAGCTAACAAGCTTAGTAAGAAATATACTTTAAAAATCCATGTATGGATTTACTTTAACTTAATTCAAGACTAAGCCTTCCTTGTTTAACGGCTTATCATCCACTGCCTTTCATGTCAGAGTTTAGTATTAAAATCATTTTATCTAGAGAAATAACAGTTGTTTTGGTCAAACCTTAAAAATAATGTTATGTGCACTCTTTTGAGACATTATAACACTCAGTATAAGTTATGAGTGACTGTAAGCTACAACAAATTTTGAATAAATATATGTGAATATGGCAGAGTTATAGAGTTTTAATGTTAGCTAATTCTGATTAGCTTTGCTGGCCGTTTTAAATGGCTTATTTTCAAAAGTTAGTCAATTGTAGGCGTACTTACAAAAATTATGTCCTGTGAGTTTTAGTAAAATGTTAAATAATTAATGAAATATTTTGGTAACAAACACCCACAAAGATACACAAAGAAAAATAATCTTTCAGCAAATGTTTTCAATTCATTTCCCTGTTTGACAGTTTGAGTCTTGCCAGGTTTTTTGGGGCTTGTGCAAAGTTGTTGCTGAAACAGTGTTGCACAGACCTCTGGTTCACGTTGCACCAGTGTTACATTTTATTTTATTTTTTCAAATCTTAAGGCCTATATTTGGTTTAAATAGATCATTAGTTAATGTCATTCCACCATTGACAACAGTGGAAAATGTGGGTTGTGGTTTGTCACCAAGTGCAACTTATCTTGTTTTATTAGCACATGCTTTAAAATAAATTTAAACAGCTGGATGAGGGAATCTGCAGGTTGAGGGAATTCTTTTCTAGTTAGAAACTAAATTAACAAATGTATTTCCTGTCTGGCGTGTACATGAAGCTGGGTGTGATTTCTAGGCTCAGGAAGTTGTGTGGCCATGCTGCACTGCTACGTCAGCAGCATGTGATGCTGTGTGCAACAGGAAGTTGCAGAGAGGTCAGATCTCTCTTGTTTTTAAACATTTCTAGAGAGGCAAAAAGCTTTCATAAGGCATAAAAATTCCACGCTACTTGAAAAAAACTAATGTGACTAAATGTTGTTGTTGTATTGTTAGCAGAAGTTAAGTTTGCTTTAAGTTATTATTCTCTTATTGCTTATTATTGCCTGCAGCCAAAAGATGAAAGCAAATAATTTTCTTTTTGTCTGTGTGTGTCTGTCTGATAACTAAATATCTCATGTACCACTGCACAAATTCTAATGAGACAGAAAATAATTCTTGGATGTACATTCACAACTTCTAAAACTTTCAGAGTCAATCTAATTAAATTTGGCAAATATTGTGATGTGGTAGGTGAGAGTCATCGCCCCAACACATATTCTGAATGTGATGTCTCGCAATATTGCACGACTGACAAATACTGCTCCAATGTTGTAATTACATAGGATGATTGTAGTTGATAACTATGGCATCATTTTTATTTAAGTAGTTATAAATATTTACAGCTGCATCAAAACAATTTTTAAATTGCATCACTTATTATGTATTGAATTAAACAGTTAAAACTTTAGAAGTTATTCCTCTTTTGTAATTCTGCTTATAGTAAGCATTTATTATGCACAAGTATTAAGTGTGACTACAAGAGTGTTGCTAGGAATTCAACAAGCACTTAAAAGTACTTTGCTCTTTCTTTTTGTTGCAGTTATTTGTACACTTAATGCTCTGACTCCTTTAAGGGAACAGCTACCTATCTCCAAACAAACATCTCCCTTTTCAAATTGTGGTTATTTAATGGGTGGTGTTGGAATCTGCTATGTAAACACATTCTTTGTGAAGGTGGAGGCCTTCCCAAGAGGAACTCCACTTACAATATCTCTTTTGGGTAAATTTCTCGTGACGGGAAGTAGCCCCCCCCCCTCAGCCTGTGTGTTCTGAGTAAGCAGGGATACAAAGGTACTGAGACAATATGACACGTCTACAGGCAGGTGTTTCACACTCCAAGTATTGTGGACACATGCCAAGCATGACCTCAACTGTAAAATAATTTCTCTTCCTGATAACTTTATCTACTTATTGTATATGAAGCACATTCAGAATAAAGACATTTATGTATCACTTTAAATTCTTATTCCAGTTAAAGGTCTAGCATTCCTTGAAGAAATGCAAATTGCCCGCTGCCTTTCATGACAGAGTTTTAAGATCATCTGAAATTTAGAAATGTCTAAGTTATAGCCATTTTGGTCCAAGTTGTGTGCAATTTTATGGAGAGCTTGAGTATGTATTGTGAATGACTCAGCTGTAGGGCTGAAACAATTCCTTGAATAATTTCAGTAATTTGATTACAAAAAATCCTCAAGGCAAATTATGTCTTATAAAAATAGATACTGTTAAACTATTCAGAGCATATTTGTCCGGCCAGTATGTTATTTGTGTTGTAGTGCTTCTGCTAACGGCTACACTGTATGCTAAGTGCAAATTTAGTTAATCAGTCAGATTTGCTAATTACTTGTAGTTTTACTGGAACCTGTTCACAAGATATTTTTCTAACAGACAAGCAGGTGATAAAACCATAACTGACTTGCCTTCACCCCTTGGTGGTAGGCAATAATAATTAATATATTTGTCAATGAATGACTTTATTAAGTCATTTATTGAAAAAAGGTGATTTTTATAGGGACTTAAAGAGGTAAAGTAAGGCTTCATGCAAGCTTCATGTTCTTCTGAGAATTGCCAAGTTTCTTCAGCCCCAAGCTGTTTCAGTATGCAAATGAGCTGAGCTCCCTGGCTCAGTTATTCACTGTACAGTAGCAACAAGTTCATAATTATTTTACTGTGCAATATGTGATAACACACACTCGATGCAATTGGTATGCAAAGAATGAATATAGGGGGACTTGAGGTTTGATGTGTAATTTAGAATGTACAGATTTTCCAAAATTGTGATAGTAAAAAAATAATTTCTTCATGCAATTAATTTTACTTGTTCAATTTAAACATTTCCAATGAAAAATTTTTTTATAATAAATAAAGCAGCAGTTACTGAACGTTGCGAAATAAAAACTGTAGTAATGTAGAACCAGACAAGATCCACCCGTGCACCAGCAACCTGACAGTTCCATTGTATGTCAAAGCTGCTTCAAGCAAAAAATTTAAATAACTTTGATGTGGTAAAACTTCTGTCAGACTTAAACAGCATCCAAAGATAATAAACTAACTAGAGCAAACATATAATTTGATCTATCTTAGAAGCCGCTCATCACCCCATAATGGGACAACTGGGTAGGGATGTTATTATATTTAGACCTTAAGGGGTGGGATGTTTTTTTTTTTTTTCTGACCTAGTTTCATCTTCATTAGAATAGGATTTGATTACTTTACCATCCTCAGCATACTGAAAGCACATCGGATACACAGAAACTCACTGTAATTGATCTAGATTTGTTTATTTTTTGACATCCAATAAATTATCTGCTTCTTCCTTTTGATTCATTTAGAGGTCTGGTATATAAGGGGTTCAATATCATTTCTATGTTTTTTGTTTGGTGATAATATATTAGGGTTGGGCAATGAATCAGTTTAATTGATTAATTATTTAGAATTTGCCATTTTTAAAGATTTAAATTTGGAAAAATCAAGATTTTTTTCCCACCAGTTCACTCTTTGGGGCTTCTGTAGTTCAGAGGTCACTCCACCTGTCCCTCAAGATGCTTGGTACATGACATGACAATATGGCAGCTAACAGAGAGGATCTACTTCTCAAAAAATGCACAGTTTCCTCAGTTATCTGGAACTGATTAGGTTTTGCAACCTCGGACTTAGTTGGAGCAACAAACACCTCACTGTGAAATCTTTTTGAAGGCTCTTGCTACAAAAAGCAGGAGTACAACAAATTTGTTTGGACACCTGAAACAGAGGCACTCTGTTAAGTGGGGAAACAAAATCGATTAAAATTGAAAATCGAATTTGGGATGAAAAAAATCTGAGATTTGTTTTTTTGGACTTATTGCCCAGCCCTAAAATATATTAAAGGTTGACATGTAGCGTTCAAACTGGCATGTTTGTAATCATTTTGCCGTTAATGTTTTTGTATCATGACATGACTGGACACAAGTTGATAAAATGTATATATCTAGTAAATGTCACCAATTTGATTCCTCTTTAAAACAGAATATGCTGATTTTTCTTTTACTATATTTTTTTACCTGAAATATGGTCATTTGGGGATTGAAATCCATCGTTTGACATTGAGTTTTGGTCATTGAGCCAGATCTCACTGAGTGTGTCCATCCTGTACTGCATGTGAGGAATAATACAGAACTAATTGTTATTCTTGTTGTAAAGACTTTGAGCAATAGTTGTTTAGATACATGGAGAATGAGTAGGATGAAAAGTTCTGTGAAATGTAACACCAGTTAATAATTTAGCAGTCTGGTCTCATGTTTCACTATAGGATCTGGCGTCACATTGTGTAAAACAATGTTTTTGTAATTGAGGAATCTTTAGATCTTATTTCCAAGTACTTTGTCTCCCACCACAACTGCAATTACAAACAAATACATTTTACAGTAATTTTACTAACTCAAATCTTTTTATTTTCTGTATCATCTCAACCTGTTCAGAGTGCCAGTTTATCGCAGAATTATAGAGACACACAATTATGCATATTTACATTCACTACTGAAATCAATGCAGATCTGGCAATTGTTTTTTTTTTTTTAGAATGCATGTTTTTGGACTGTGGGAGGAAACAAAAGGAGCCAGAGCAAACCTACGCATTCACAGGGAGAACATGCAAACTTCACACAGAAAAACCCCTAGATGAGATTTAAACCGATTTTCAGGCTCCACATTTTTTGACTTCACAGCAATAGAATTTGGCTTTGAAATTGTAGGAAATGCTCAGTTGTGCTTGAAGGCTGCATTACAGTTAAAGGAAGTTCTGCTTGTAGTCTTTTTTTATTTACAAAGCAACCAGCATGAACAGCTGCAGAAGTGAAATGTGCTTTCCACTTATGCACCTTTCCCTACTTCCTGTGCTTTTCCTATTATTTCAAGACAATGTGAAACAAACTCGTGCCTACATATAAAATGGCAAAAGTAGTTTAGTTAAAATTGGTGTTTTGTCCCTTTTTTTTATTTACATGGTACTGAAGGAAATAGAAGGTGAACAATACCTCACTCATTTTACAAATACAGGAAGACATACAAAGTTTTGTTTAAAGTTCTGTTCAATGACTTTTACACAACTTGTAGCTTTTAAACATCATTTAAATACTTAGAGAGAATTTGGCAGAGACTAAGTAATCTGCATCATTTGTGTGTCAATAAGTGGGCTACCTTATAGTTAATGTGGGTCATTATCTGCCACAGAAAACTGGTGTATTTTAGTTTACCACTTATTTTATGCTAATAATTCTTGTTTAATTTATCCCCATCTTGTGTACAAACAGCATAGACTGTTTAGCAAATAGCAAACATAAGATTGCAGTTCACAAAAAAGTCTTTTAGACAGTAATTTCCTGTGCTGCTGGCATATTCCTGTTGTTTTGTGTTTGGTGTAGACATTCAGATGTCCATATACTCTGCTTGCACATTAAAAGTTCCTTTTATTTTCAAAGCAAAGCAGGTGGTACCCCTGCAGCCAGATCTGAATTAGTTTTTATCTCCAGGAACAAATATTTCTGGAGTTTAAAAATACTCTTGATGAGTCTTAGAAGATTCATGGCATTTGTTTATTGGAGTATTGTAGCTTGACATGATACATTCTGATTATAATTAGCTAAGTTTGTGTGGGGGTGTTCTATAAAAAGAAAGATTACTCTATTTATTGTGCTGCCTGCCTCAGTTCAGTTAGTTTAACTTTAGATCGTATTCACAATTTCCTTTGTGCTTCTCTTTTGTTTCCCTGTCATTTTTCTGTCACGATTTGTCTCTGAGATTTGACTCTGTAATACTGTCTCCCTGTTTTCAGTTATGCAAACCATCAGCCACTCAGCTTTCAGCTAATTACACAGTTTTGTCCAGATAGGTGCACTCTAGAGTTTATTCAGATTAGGTTCTCATTTGTTGCTTCCTAAAATTAAATTGACCCCCCCCCCCCTTTTTTTTTTGACCACAGACGAGGACTGAATCCGCCCCACAGAGTCAAGTCCATCTCCATGACAACCTTTATGCAACAGGAAATCGAGTTCCTACAGAAACATGGCAATGAGGTAAGGATTTTGCTCCATTGCATAATGATTACATTTAAAGTTAACTATCCTTCTTCCTTGAATTCTGAATTATTTTAGAAATTTGCTGTGAACTAAATATTACTAATAAACTGCAATTAGTCAGATTTAAAATGTCTAGTATCTAGTAATATTGCAAAGTACTTACAAAAAAAACCCATGCTTTGTAAAATTTTGATTGTCATCAAAGCAACACCCTATCAGATATTTGTTTTTCAAGCTAAGCTCTCACCTATCTATCATACTGTGATAGGATTGTTTCAAATATGCAGAAGACTGAAAATCCATTAGGTCCATCATCACACGAGTCATTTCTGATAAATAGAGTATAAAATGGTGCAATGCCACCAGGGATGCCAAGTCTAATAAAAGCTGTAGCAAATGGCCAAGTAGGCAGACATGCAGGTGACTCAAGGTTGGAACTGATGTTCGTATCTTTCAAGGCTGCTATATAAATATGTCTACCGTAAGCTATTTTTTAAATTTATCTATCCATTATGTGGAGTGTGCATTTGGTGGGGGGGTTCTTTCCAGGCACATACTTCATTTCAATACAATCAAGTAACTATGTTACCATAAGTTGTTATGAAAATGCTGTATCAAAAATAAAATGGCCTTTGCATCATAGCCTAACTAAACACCTTGAAATAAACTGCCTCTGTGTCTTTAGGAACCTCCTACCGTTTCAGGCACTCCCACTTCAGCATGTTTTCAAACAATTGTTTGGGGGAGGGTGCTCTGTGGGGTGGAAGCTCAGCTGCAGTTTGGGCTCCAGATAGGTGCTAGGTACAAATAAGCGGAGCTTTGTACCAGCAAGTATTTAGCCATCTCCACATGGCTATCGCAGGAGAATCAAGGATTTCTCAAACATGCATGAATGAGTCAATGCAACACTCTGAGTATATTTTTGATGAGGGAATGACATTATAACATGATAAAGCTCAAAAATAGCTGATTTGGTAAATGGACTGAACTTATAGAGCACTTTATCAAGTCCCTGCGGACCCCAAAGTGCTTTACACTTACAGACATTCACACATTCACACACTGATGATGGTAAGCTACATTGTAGCCACGGCTGCCCTGGGGCACACTGACAGAGGCGGGGCTGCCATGCACCGGCGCCACCGGACCCTCTGACCACCATCAGTAGGCAAGGCAGGTGAAGTGTCTTGCCCAAGGACACAACGACTGAGACGGCTGGACGGGGGATCGAACCGGCGACCTTCCGGTTCCAGGACGACTCCACTAACCACTCCGCCACAGACGCTCCAATATCCCATTTAGATGCCCCAATATCCCCTTTTTAAGTTCAGAAAACAACTGAGACAAGAATAAGAGATATTCTGTGACTGTTTGTCACACTTCTAATAACATTCTGTAATATCATTAACCTGAGCTAACATACACCTAAAGCTTGTAAGATTCTCATTACAAGATCAGACAAATGCCCAGGAATGCTGTCCAAATCCCAAAGCCAGTGAAATGGGAGACTTATTTTATACTACGTTACATTTTCCTCTCCACATATTGCATATTTTAGTTCCATCACATCAGACAGGAAAACTTTGCTTTTGTTTAACTTTCCAAGCATCAGTATGTCTAGCTATCATCTCAAGTCCCTAAAACTCTTTGACTTAACAATTTAAAGACCAATAAATTCTGATAAAGTCCTGTAAGGCTTATTTGTTTGATCAGTTCTGTTAGACACTATCAGTTATTTAATATTTTTAATGTTTTCCAGGTATGTAAACATATGTGGCTTGGTCTTTATGATGACAGAACCTCATCAGTACCAGACTTCAGAGAACCACAAAAAGTCAAAGAGTTCCTTCAAGACAAATATGAGAAAAAGAGATGGTAAGTCTGTTTTACAAGCTTCCCTACATAGAACTGGGCACTGTGCAGACATGTTGCTTTTCTTTCTGCTTCTCCTCTCTCTGGCTTGGAATGTCTCAAAGGCAGCTTGTAGCACTTAGCCTCTAGCAAGCCACCAAATCATCCTCTTTTAATGTAGGTCATTATGGTCAAGCTGCTTGATATGCACAATATTATGACACTATGGATATATAGGCTTTCTTTAATTAATACATGAGTTTGTTACACAAGTTTTAGTACTATGGATTTTAGAGTTATAACTAGCTGAGGCAGTTTTTACAAACAAAACAAACTGAGTGAACTGTTACATTTAGAATCACAAAGTAAAAGGTGTTAATCATATTAAGTGTAGATTTATTCTGTTAGACATTTAAATTGAGCTGCATCTATAGGACAAATTGTTTTTTCTTTGATATACACATCCATCTCTCTAATTAACATTATATGAAGGAGTTATTTTTAGCCTTTTTTTCTAGTGTTTATTCTCTGAAGGCTGCCCAGAAGGAGAGCAGAGGAGAAAAGCTGGGGCCAGACCAAACGCGTTTTGAGCAGCGAAAGCAGCCAGTTTACATGCAAAGTCTATGGTGGACGCGCGTCAAGGAGCAGCAAAACATGGCGCGGCGCGTTTTGT
>JARVGW010000624.1:4500701-4513380 GCA_031762495.1 Anablepsoides rubrolineatus | reverse complement strand
TGCAAGAAAAAGTCTCCTCTTTCTAAAAATAACATGGCAGCATGTTTGTGGAATCCATTCTAAATAAAACCACAGGACTTATGAAAAGATGTCCTTTGGACAAACAAAGCCAAGGTGGAAGTGTTTGGTGACAATGCAAACCATTTTCACAAAAACAAACAAATCCAGCCAATTATATGTAGAAACGCTGTAGAGAGACAATGACTTAAACTTGTTTTGCAGTTGATCTAAAACATAGAAGAGAAAAAATACAAACACAGAATCAGATCACCAACTAAAAAAAAGACAAGAATGTAAATTTGCAGCTGTCTACTCAAATCTCACCCAGAGTTAAATAATTTTCAGGCACTATCGGGGTAATTATAGTTAATAAATTGAAACAAAATTTGAAAGAAGAGTGGGTCAAAATTAATCCACAACAATGAGAGAAAACGAGGAGGTCAAACAGCGTATTTTAATTTATTCGTGGTTCAGTTTAATTTTTCACACATTGTTTCAGGATTGTAGCTCAAAATATTTAATGACCATGTAATCATCTATTTATGATAATCTAAAATAGTTTTTACATAACTTCAAAGAACCAGACAAGTGTTTCATTATGTCATGTTGTATAAAACTGTAGAATAGAAACAGGTTGTTTGTCTGTCTAATAACATTACAGTAAAAAGTTGTTTAGTTTAAATTAAGCTCCTTCAGCTCTGTCCACTTGTTTAATTTACTTAGCTGTTATTACCTAAAGACACAATATATTAATCTGTTGTACACCCACATTTTATGTTTCATGAGGAAAAAGGCAGAATGTATTTTAACTTTCCTTTACAAATTAAACAAAGAGGGCAACTGTTCCAAGTTTACAACAGGATTTGATCTGATGATCCTTCTGCTGAGTGTTACACAAGACCCAGATCCCTCATTCTTCACATCACAGAAATTTATTGATGTCAAAAGATAAATACATTCAGTTCTACTGTGACACAGTTGATAGCTGAAATGTGTGCTTGTTGTTCCCCTCGATGCTGATGTAACACCCGTTTATCACTAAGTAGAGAAATAGACAGACTAAATCCACATACAAATTCAACATTACAAACCTGACACTGTCTTTTGGACAGAAAAAAAAACCCTAAAGAGAGCAGTCCACTACTCCAAGGTGCAACAGTTCCAAATCTACAGTATTTACAGTACAGCTAGCCAAAAATAATCACTTCTCAAGAAACAGTAAGAAAATCACATATTTACTTAGAAATAAATCTCAAAATAGTCACAACAGAGGTGAAACATTGGCCCGTGAAGACTACAAGGACTTAGGTGTTTTGCTAAAAGCAAATATGCAGAATCTAAGTGGAAAGAACAAAGTGACAACGCTTTTTTCTAGACTGTCATAGAAACAGTTTGGATACAAGTTTGAGCAAGTGACTTGTGAGCAACATTTAACCTGATTTTCCTATTCTCTGTTGGTCGTTTGCTTTCTATGTGTTCATTTGGATTTAATAAATAAATGCATCATTTTGCTGTGAAAAGATTTTTACTAGCTTGTGTTTATTTTATATAGAGTTTGTGTGCAGCTCACTAGAGAGAGAGAAATCTGAAAACAACAACATGCTCTAGTTAAAGGGAAACTTTTTGAATCAAAGCTGCAAAACCAGGCAAGATCTATACATTTCTCAAAATTGCTGACTAAGCTGTATTTTCCAGCTTGCAGTAAGAGACACTTGGTGTGGTGAGACCGTATTGGGCAGACATTTAAGAACAGACTGCGGAGATGCTATGATGAGCGAGCACGTGTGTTTCTGTTAGGAGGAAGGTTGAACTGTCTCTAAGCTGTTTCCAAAAGCCAGTCAAACAGGCTGGCCTGCAGAGACCTTCCCACCTCTTCCTCAGTCTCGTGTAGCTTACAGAACTGAACCACGGCGCCGAACAGGTCCGCAATCCGCCACGCCTTCTGAGCCATCAGGTGGACCACCCTCTGGAACTGAGAAAAAACAGATTAAATCCAGAACAGTTAATATTTGTATTAATGTATAAAAAGATTAACTTTAAAGTGATAGCACTGAAGTGGAATTCTATGGAAAGGGTTTTAATGATTACGGTATCATGCAAAATCCACTTTTTAGCCCCCAAATACATTTTATTGTAACCAAAAACAGTACATCATCAGGTAAATTATGTTTTATGGCATACTAACAACTCCTTTCACCTTTGCTACCTTCTTCTCTTTGGACTTCCTGAAGTAAAGTGCAGGAAGTCCCAGCTCGGAGGCAGCGATCCACTGCAGGGCCACTCTGAGCTCATAGTCCACGCACTCCTGCTCGAGGTCACAGTTTACCACTAAAAGCTGCCTTAGGTAGCTGCTGCCGCTGCCTGCTGTAGCTGCTGGAGTGCTCTCTGAAAGATCAAAGTGAAAGAGAGATGCTCATCCCTGCATAAAACACTTCTACTACTCCATCAAAGTACTGGTAGACTGAGCTGAGAGACAACAGATTCTCTTCTTTTGCCGGAAATCCAAACAGAAAACTTTGCTTTTAACTACAGGGTATGTTTGAGCTTTATAAAATACATTTATCCTGGTGTTAGTATCACTTTGAGATAAAGCAGAAAGCGTTAAACAAAGATGACTTTTATTTGTGAAACACTTCAACTGATTAACTTTGAAAATCTGTATAGGTTTGTGCACATGTTCTAGCAGGAGACTTAAATAGGTGTAACTTGAAAAAAAACAGCTTGTTATTGTACAATAACTTGAGAGGTGGTAATATTGCAAAGTTTATGAGATAAAACTCATAAAGCTTAAGAATCTCTGATCAAACTTACCAAAAACACTGATTTTGCCTTCTGCTTGCTGGCCTTTCTCTATGTCCACACTGCAAGGAGATAAATAATAACAGCCAAGAATAATTGCTTTTTTTGTTAATTCTATAAACTGCGGTGAATAAGAAATTAACCTAAAAACAATTTCAGCACAAGTGAAAGTGGAATATACCTGATTAATGTGCTCTGAGTAGGAGCATCTGAAAAGGCTTCCAGGTCGACCAGACCGAGGCTCGATGTGCTACTGGTCCCATTCCTGCAGTAAAAAGAGAATAATATCATGCTGTTTCTTGAAAGCAAGAATCATAAGACAACAATGCATGACATGTTAATAGCTGGTGGTCAATATGTAAAAGAGCAGCTGTAGCTGAAGTAGACACTTTCAGCTCGAACGGCTTGTGAATTTTTTAAAACAAAATAAGCTTCTGATTATGATGGTGAGATTTAGTTTAGGTGGGTAGGGTGGACAGGCAGGGCTGATGACCTCACCTTGGTGTTACAATATGGATTAGGGATGAGGTGGCTTTTAAGCTTTTATCTCATTGGGCTGAGACTATTGGTAACTATAGTTAGACACAAATTTACACTTCACATGCACACTGAATTTGGTAGTTATGGCATGTTTTTGTACTTACATAACTGCCTAAACTGTGACATTCATGGAAAAATTCCTGCCAAGTACCTGCTGACTTTTTTTGGCAAGTGTCTCAATTTGATCATAGGTTATTCTCCTTTTTGACTCTAATCAGTAACAATTTAGTTTCATAAATCACCAAACCCTCTAAAATTTAGCTCACATTTTTTGCACTTGATAAGAAGCTAAATTGAAAACCGTGCAAGACAAGTTCCAGACACTTGTGATGACTTTGAAGTGTAAATTTTTGTCTGGAATTTCTCAAACATGCTCAAAGTTTCAGCGAGAAACCTTATGAATGTTTCGAGACATTTTGGAAATGATCACATAGACGTCACTCACAATTTGTTGCTGACAGTCGCAGCCCAGTGAGATACAGGCTTTATAGTAAGCAGGTAGATGAAGAGCTTGCAAGAAGCAATAAAAATGCAGATATCAACCTAATATCACTGCTACACTAGACTCAAGAAACTATCAATCTCTTTTTTTCCGACTTAGTTACAAGACTGTTTATACTGAAACTGTTTTTGCAAAAACACAATTTTTTTTTATTTGTGTCAGGCTTGCGTCCACACGGAAACAATGTTTTAGGAGGCTAAAAATGCTCCATAGTGATTTAAAAAGAGACACTAAAAATGCATCCTTTCACAGTTAAAACATAACTTTTTGAAAACAACATCATAGCCCCATTTCTAATTTAACCTATGACTTGAGTGAGTCATCTTTTGATTATTGACTTTATAATTTGGATTCAGTGCTTTAGCTTTATGCACATGCTCCACAACTTGTTTCCTAAAACCTAGCATACAGCGTTTCTGTTTTATTTTTTTTTTTTGTGTGTGTGTGTGGGGGGGTTTTCTGTGGAGGAAGACGTTTCTAATAACAGTGCTGTATTTAAAAGAACACTTTTAACAACAAATAAGATTATTTTGGAAAAAGTGTTTCCGTATGGATAAGGCCACAATGGCAGTACAAGGAAATACATATAAGCATGCAGCTAAGACGTATATTACTTACTATTAAATCAAAGCACATCAACTTTCAGTTTGTATCATATTTAAAGTTTAATCTGATGAATAGGAGAATGCTGTAGTGACTGTACTACACTGTAACATTTAGTATGAAACCTAAAAGTTCTGTACCACTGCAGCCCAACACTAGAAGTGGTAGAGAGCAGGCAGAGTCAAGCCCTTGTTTTACTTTTTTGTTAAGCACTGCTTTAGCCGGCATGGAGGGAGAAAGTCAGCTGGCATTGGCACAGGAGAACACAACTGTCAGTAGCAATGGTCCAATGAGTGTGGGGTGAGGGTGGGAGCAGCAGCATTGAGGAGCGATGGTTACTGACCCCTCACTCAGCTGGATAAAACTACTGGTCTCCTCGTGGGGATCATCTTCAGGGGTTACATGAGACCAGCTCCCCATGCTCTCTTCACTGCTAGCACTCATTGAACGCTTGTCCCTCTTCACTACTGTAGCCACCGCCACAGCTGGCCTGTCCCTTTCACTGCTGGGAGGAGAGCAAATCGCAAGATGGTGGAAGTGACCAGCAACTTATTGTGCAAAATGTCTGCTAACCTCAGATTTTTCTTATTATTCCTTCTCTCATAAGTATTATTGAAAAAAGTATTAAGAACCTTTATGCTATTCGATATGGTACACATTAACATCCTATAACTCCAAAGCCTTTGGAAATTGAAATAACTGAGCAACATAAAAACAGAAAGCTAATTAATTTTATTATCATCCACGTATCAGTAAACTGTATTTCACGTGGAAACTAATAGGATTTTTGTTGGGTTTTTATTTTATTTCATATATATATATTTTAAACTTATTCAATTAAGTCATAATTAGATGTTTGAGGGCTGCCATCCTCAACAATTCAAGAGGGAAATCAGGTTTAATTGAACAGGCGAATGATCAAGTTCCACTCTCACACAAGGGACAAACAGTTGCACTTCACTTGTTTCAAGGATTACATGTACTGTGAAGCGGAAAGAAGCATGTCCTGTGACTCTCGAGGCCTGGGAGACTGACAACTTCTCCTTCTTCCTTCCTTGAACATAACTTATTTAGAGGATGCAGTCTTTATTAAAATACATATGTACTGTACAAAGAGATAAACTAGTTGTTGGCATATCTTCCTTTTGTTCAACCATAATTTAAGGTTTAATGTATAAAATTACCTTTTCTGTCAAGCTTTTTTTTATGTGTCCTCTTGGTTTTCAGTTGTCGTTTTAGGCTGGAAGGTTTACTTGGGATCACTGTTCTTAAGTTCACTCTAAACGACGTGGAAATAATTCCGGTCTTGTTTATAGCTGGACCACAAGCAACTGTTGAGCTTTCTGTTATTCCATTAGTACAATGGCTGTATGCTGCAGATCATTGTTGTCATTGACCTTGAATCATATCCTACCTTTGTAGGTTAATTTTTGGATATGAACAATTCTGTGTTCAGTTGAACATTTACAACCCTTTTGTAAACTTGTTTGGCACCTTTACAATACCTCTTTACCATTTTAGCAGTTCCAGCTGATTACTCTTCTTTTTCTTCAAATGGCCTCAAAGGGAGCTTGTGTTTTTGTAAAAAAAAAAAGAATTGAAGACAATTTGCTCTGAAAATTAAAGCAAATACTCCCATTGCCTTGTAAATGTCAGTTTAGTTTGAATAAAACACAAGACTGAAAACACACACTCGTTTTAGCTTCATGTTTTATAAATAACTTTGTGTGTGTAGTATATTTGTGAGGTAGTCAGGAGAGCAGAACTTGTACTGATTAAGGGAAGCTCATCGGTATCACAGATAAGAACGTTAAAGCTCCCTGCAGATTGTACATTCCCCAGATGGCATGAGTCACAGCCTAGTAAAAGGTTTGTCTAACTTCACATACTGCTAAAATAGGTCCCCTTTCTCAGTTCATAGATTCTTTTTTTATTTCTTTGTGCCTGGCAAGCTTTAACCAATTTGTTTTTAAGGATTTTTTGTACAACTTTTGTTGTTTATTTTAAAAAAGTAACCATAAGATACTTTATTTATTTTGCTCACTTTCATTAGACAAATTGATCTCCATTTTATTATCATAATTGTAAGAAAACTCTACCACTGGACTGTAAAAACCATTTTGCTTTAAGGGTGGTTCTACCTCTTATACTGAGCTGTGAGGAATGTAGTACCTGCTGCTATTGGCATTAGCTCTCTCCATACGTTTAGTGTCTACAGATGTTTCCTTTGGTCTTCCTTCAGTTCTTTCAGGAATTGAAAGAGTCTTTTCAACCTTTTGGTCGGCCTCAATGTGGATCAGTGGCACATCTCTGGGCCCCCTTGTGCAGAGAATACTGGTGTCATTAGTCCCAGACCCTACTCCAGAAGCAGCTGGCTCCTGGCTGGACCTACTTCGACTACAACTTAAATGAGACTGTTTGAATCCCCTTCGTCTTTCACCAACAGGCATGTGCAACTGTGGATGTGACCCAGGATTTGACCCAGCTACATCTTGCTGTCCTCCAAGTGCAGACTTGCCAATATCTACAATGTCAGCTGCCAATCGGTTAGCAAATTGCTGCACTTGTGGCTGGGAGTCTCCTGAAGCCTCTGACTCAATACTGTCCTCTGGATCAGCAATGATCTTGTTTTTTCTCATTAAAGACTCAATGGAACTTGACCAGGTCTCATGGATCAGCAGATCTGTTATCTGGTCAGTTTTACCTCTTTGATAGAGGCAGGAGTCAGACTTACATAGCCCTGTGGCTGACACTGAGCTGGTAGGGAAGATGTTCAATGTGTCTCCATACACATTGCGGGCAAACCCATCAAAAGAGTTAGCTTTTATGGGGGAGTTGACCGTCAGTCGTGAGTCTGAGGAGCGCCGGTCCGGGACAGAAGATTGTCGTATACAGAAAGGTGTTCTAGGAGACGGGGGGAAAAGGCTATTGCTCCATTCTTTAGTTTTGGCAATGCCATATTCTCTGTTCTCCTTATCCATATCTCGAAGCATAAACCGGTAGAACTCCTCTGTGATGCTTTCTGTGCTGGACTGCTTAGAAAGACAGGATGAGGTCCTAACATTAAGGTGGCCATTTTTCTTTGTCGCAGCCTGTTGTACAGCTGCAGCCAGGATGCTGCTAGCATTCTTTCCTGCGTAGTAATCCAGCAAAAGGTCAAAGCCTCTGCCCTCAGTTTCCATCTGGTTTACCATGAACCGGGAGAATTCATCCGTGATGCTTTCACAGCTGGACTGCTTAGAGATTGAGCTACCACGGCTCAGGTTCTGACCTAACCGACTGCCGGGACCCAAGGTGTTGGATGTGCCTGAGGGATCTGCATCTTCTTCTGGAATACTCTCATAGCTAGATGCCTTTCCACGACTCCACTTCTCACACTGGAGCCTGCTGCGCTGCTGGCCTGTCTTGGAGGTATCCACCACATTGAGTTCAGGACAGTTCATGATCCTGGCTGTGACTTCGGACGCAAAAAGGGCAAATGGGTCCTGTGGTTCATCTAAGTTAACCGATTCATCCACCACCCGGTTAACCAGCCGCTCCATTAGTTCCGGTTGTTCTTCTGTTTTCCTCTTGATTTCACTGAGACGGGGTGCTCGATGTTTCCTCGAAGCAGCATTGCTGTTTTGACTTTCTTTTCTTCTCAGAACGGTGCGACAAGCTGGCATCAAGTAGGCCTCTGGACCTTCTGTAAGAGTCCCATTTAAAGCACAAAACCAGGGCTGTTTCCCGGTGGAATTTTCAAGACAGATGGCTGCCAGTTCTGTGGCCATAGACACTACTGTAGCAGCTAAATCATCAGCATAGCAAGTAATGGGTGTCCTAGAATCAGCGTCCAGTTTTAAAGAAAGCAAAGAACTGCAGGAGTTGTAGGAGGCCTGAGGTGTGAGGGAGGTCTGTCTGCTGTCACTGCCTGCCAGCAGACGCCCCCTTCTTTCTGTTGTGTGAACTGGGATTTCACTTAAAGGTTCTCTGTTGGCACCACTGGTTTGCTGCTGATCAGAAAGGTCTTTTGTTTTAGACTGATTATGTCTGCATAATGACCCCTGCTGTTGTTCTTTGAAGTGTGCAGTCGAGGAAGATGTGCTAAAATCCCCTTCCTCAAGGATGTGTTTTTGCTTCAGTCCAGGAAACACAGAAAACTTATCTGAGGAGGCCAACATGCCACTAAAGTTCTCATTGTTAGAGGACTGACTGTTGCTGACCAAGCACATAACCTGGCCTAATGGATCTTTGCTTCTTTTTGTTGCGGCCAAAATGTTAACACAAGTACCACCCTCCTGTGTTTCGTCTGACTCTTGGTCACATGTGGAGATACAACTGATTTTTTTCTGTGTCAGGCAAAGAATGTCAAACAACAGATTGTTCACACTGTCTTGCAGAAAAACCTGAAGGCTGGGAGCATCTTTTCCAGCTCCTTCTAGTTCTTTCTTCTTTTTTGCTTTTTCCAAGGCATGCTTGAATAGGCTGTCTGCCACTTCATTTATTAGGTCATCCACCTCTTTTTCACCCATACAACATGTTTTCGGACAAGTGATACCATCAACTATTTTGTTATGTGTGGTCTCTAACAAGTGTGCAACACTCTTGTAGCCTTGTGGTTGGGTCAGCACCTCGGCTGCTTCTCTGTGCAGGACCTCTGCTATGTTAGCTCGAAACGATTCCACACTTGTCCCCTCTGCCACACTGCAGTGGAGCGGGAAAGCCGCTGACGCTTTGGCAGCAGACATTAGACCATGGGATGCTGTGTAGACTTCAGTAGTATCCGTTTCAGAATCGTCACCCTGGGCTGACTCCTCTGCTAGTTCCACAGCCGCTACTGCTCCAGCTACTTGAGCCATGCCACACATAGCAGAAGAGACGGAGTAGTCACTTTCATCCTTTGGCTCTTCTTGTTCTTCCTCTGCGTCCTCGACTGAAGCAGGATCATGGGTGAGTTTTTCAGTCAGTTGTGGGGTCGTAATGGTGCCAATTACACTGGCAGCACAGGCCAAAGCCATCTCTACATGTCTGTGTCCTCCATTGTGGTGAGGTGTCTGAGCCTGGTTCTCATTCTCGTTCTCCCCTCTGGCAGGGGTGCGATTATCCACATGAGAGACTTGTGTCTCTGGCCATTCTCCAGCACCATCAGAACTGTCTGGGCTTTGAACTATGACAATTTTAGGTAGTTCGAAAGAGCAGGTGCGCTGTTGCGTTGGCCCTTTGGTCTTGGAGGGACTCTTAGAAAGACAATGAGTGTGGGACACGCTGATAGCTGCCTCAGACACAAACGAAGTCTCATCTTGAGAGAGTCGAATGAAGGCATCCTGTAATACCGACTCAGCTAGATTAGTGGCATAATAACCAGCTGACTCCTTGGTATTGAGACTTAAACTTGGAGAACCTTCTCCTTTTATGTCTGTCTCGTCCTGGCTCTGATGATGGGCTAACTGTCCCCTGTGAGATGTAAGTCTGACACAGTGTTTCTGACCAGCTTCAACCTGGCTTTCTTCTGTGTCACCACTTTCTGGCTCTGTAAAGAGGAAAAGAAAAACATGACAGAATAAAAATTGAAAAAATATCCACACTGAATAAAAAGAACAGTCAGTGTCTAAAATAGAGAAAGATAAAAACATTTTTTACCCTTTAATGAGTGCTGGAGCTGAATTTGTCATCATCTATTCATCACAGCAATAGAAACACGATGATAACTAAATATTTCATCAGTCACTCATTAAATCATTTAATGCTTATCATGCTGCTTTCTTATGAATGCTTCAGCAATACTGCTTTTTATTCTACACAATATGTTTTGTGTGTGTGTGTGTGTGTTGGATCTGCCATCAAAAACAAATATGTTTAAATATACAAATTGGTTTCCATTTGAAGTTCCACCAATAAACAAATGCAAATAAAATCTCCCTTGAGGAGATACCAAAGCGCACCATTTCTTGAGCCATCATCTTCACTTTCTTCGAGGTGCTCAGAGGCTGTCAGGAAGTCTTCTTCTATGGACGAGATGGAACGGTTGGTGTCGTCATCAACCCTATGTCCGGCTACTCGGCCCTGCTGAAACTGTCGCTCTTTTCCCCACTGCAGACCGATCAGAAACTTATTGATCTCAAAGATGACACTGGCGGGTGGTGAGGATCGCCTCTTTCCTGACCGCTGAAGCAGACACACGCCTGTTTGCTGCCCGCTCTAAATAGAACAAATATATATAAAGCTATCTCAACAATCAGAGAGGAAATTTTCAAACAAATTAACATTGGATGTACATTTACAACTAATTAACTTTTGGAGTTAACCTGATTTAAAATGGCCATCAGCTAGTCATCCTTAGAAAACACAAAATTAGTCATAACGTCACTCAGGCTGAGTTCACCTGAAACTCCTTAGACTGAAGAAGTCTAAGAAGAGACGAAATGTTTCATTAAAGAAGAACCCGTCCAGAGGACTTACTTATTTTTCTTTTTGATAACTCAGTCAGTTTTTTTGTGATTTTGTAAGAGTTACCCACATAACATGCCACTTGCTATAAAATTTTGGCATGCAATTTGATGGGTAATATGTTTTTTTCCACCCCAATGAATAAATAAAATTATTACAAACACTATTAGAAAGGACCTATGAAATTGAAGGCAATGTTGGTTAAGTGCCTGCATTTGTTTGCTTTTAAAATATACTTCAAGTAAAAGCTGAAATTTTTTCAGTGAGGCATCAGATGTTCTGTATTTTAAGTTAAAATACATTTTTCATTTTGTTTGTCTAACTCATGTTCCTGTTCTCGGTGATTTGTGACATGTCTACATTTAGACAAAACACGCAAAAAAAAAAGTCTCATCAACATCCTAAGTAAGCAAGGATGTATTTTTTTGTAAACAACAAAAGAAGAGATGATTTCACTTAAGCGACAGGTAGAATTTATAGCACAGAAGCTTTGAATGTAATCACACAAAATTGCTGTAAAAGTGGAATGGCTTCCGTTTTCTGCTTTCACGGTCCAGGCCAGTTATTTCAAAGGATGGAAATCCAACAAGACTTTGTAGATCATTGCACACGCTCACCTGCAGCGGGGAGTGTTGGCGTGTTTGGCAGGTTTCTGAGGCTTCCAGGCCACCAAGCAGCAGGACCTCATTTTCTTTCGGCTGGTGGACGGTCAGTAATTCAAGAAGCTTTGGCAGATCAGGGGACACTGATGCCAATTTCTGCAAGAAACATGCCAAGCACAGGGTTTAGGGGCACGTGATGACAAAATGCCTTTATATTTATTTGAAACGCAATAAAATCCTGTAACTCTTGATGTTTCAAATTGTTTGGAATTGTTAATCGCCAAGTTACCCCAAGCTGACACAAAAAACCCCTCAACATCTGCATATCATCTAACAAATACGCCCTCTAATTCTGGGTAATGATCTTGAATCCATGGCAACAGGGGTGAGATGTTTATGAAATACAATAAAAAGAGTTCCTAAGAGATGGAAAAAGTGGGCAGGAAGGGAAAAAGAACATGAAAATGAGAGAAGAAATGAGCTTGGATGAAGAATCAGCTCACCTTGATGGTTTTATCATCACGACAGTCTGTTTTCTGAGGGTCCAGGCTGACAAAACAAATCTGAGGAAGCAAAGATAGAAAAGGTAAATGGATTGCACTTGTAGCACCTTTCTAGCCAATTAGGATACTCAAAGCACTTTACTACACAACAATATGTGCCCTCATTTATCCATCCACACAGCACCAAATTATTTTTCAAATGACATTTAGTATTTGACCCAAATCAACCTGTCAAAAACTTAAATTTCTCAAACCTACAGCAGGTGTCAGAGTAACCAAAGTATATGTGCTGCTATGCCTATTTCTACTCCTACACAATGCCTGTCTCACCTTCTCCCTGCTTCTCACACCTTTGCAGCAGCCTGCAGGTTTAACAGTCTGTGATGGAGTCCTCAGTTTGGGGTGTCAGTGCTGGAAGCTGGGGACTCTATAATGGCAGCAGCTGCTTGAATTAGCAGCACAAAGCCTCTAACGCAGGATTGTAAAAGGCAAGTCAGTCCTGTGTGGCCACATAAATAAGCTCCAGCGGCGCATGGGGTGAGTGGGAATGAATGTGGCTCCAATTTCAGCAGCCACGTGTGTACAAGGTACTATGACAGGCTTTCATGAAAAGTGTTATTTGTGTCTTGTAACGATATGAGTGTTCAACATGTCTGTTGGAGTTATGAGAGCATGCATACTGGAGCCGGGTCGGTAGATGGCGC
>JARVGW010000624.1:4490278-4500601 GCA_031762495.1 Anablepsoides rubrolineatus | reverse complement strand
GCGCATGCCTTATCAGCCGATTGGATCGTCTGTCGGCGATAGCCAGTGACTACGGTCTTATGATCTGAAAATAGGGACGATTTCCCATCCCTAATAAACAGAATTACTTTGTGTTTATTTGTTCTGAAATGCAGGATGCCATGAAGAAAGGACTGAACAGTTTGGTGTCTCATTGTTTGCTTCAATGAGTATTGCAAAAAAAAATAAAAATAAATACTTTTCACAAATTCAGGAGCGAAATGTATTTAATATTTTTTTTTGAGAGTGTGCAAAGCTGCTCCATTCTATTTCTGAAGCTGCAACATTCAGTTGCTCAGCTCAGAGCCCCAGGCTAAGGAGAAAAACACGTATACCGATGCTGTCCTGGTTCTTCTCACAACATGAATAATGTGACCGTGTCACGGAAAATGTTGAAAACAAATAGCCGGTGCGGTAATATTTCTTGGGGAGCACAAGCGTGGCCCCCCGCTGGGTTGACAAATGTGCACAGGATCATCATTAGTCAGGACAGAAATTAGACAAAAATATGTAAATATGTTCATTCAGTATATAAACACCAGCAGATCATGATGGAAATGGTAAACAGTGGGTCAAAAACAAGCCCCGGGTAGGATATGCATATTTGAAATGCAGAAATCTTAATGCGATGTTAACACGTTTAAAGATGTGCCAGAATCTATTTTAGTCTAACGTTTTAATTCAAAATAAGATGCTTGATTTGATTTGTTTTGTCAAGAGGTAAAGTATACAAGGTATTAAGAAGTAGTTCAAGAATAATTATATTTAATACATTCAGTACAAAATTAATTTACAGAAGTATCTATAAGTCTGTTTAAAAAAAATAATTTCCTTTCCAGAGAAAATGATAAGGAAATAATTTGAACACTATTAACTGAGTCAGAACCGTAAAAACATACTAGAGCCAACTCAACTGAACCAGAATACAAACAAACAAAGATACAGTTACAGAACATAACACAGAGTTTGTCTCTACATGTGTGAGCTCATTTGTCTATAGTGTTAACAGAATATCTCATGAATCAAAACATTTTTAAGATATTTTGTGACTGATTAGCCAAATTTACATGCATGTTTATTTTCTACTTTGTGAAAAATTGCAATCATTTACTTTAAACAGTAAGACTGACCTTAGAAAACACAAAAACAGAAATAACTACTTCTACTTGTTCAGGATTAAAAAAAAACTTCAAGTTAAAAAACTATTAATTTAAGTAAGTTAGTTTGAATTTAAACCAAACTTTGCAAAAACAAACTGCAGTGACATTTAGGAACAGCCTTCTGAAAACTGAAAAGAACTTGTCTGGTTTTGGTTTAGGAAACAGAGGGTTCCTCTTCCTGCTCTGATCCTGCTGTAAGTCAGCGCTCCTGCTGCAACCCATGGCATATTTATTCTGCTCTCGCTCTCTCAGGGCCGTAAAAGGACAGGTCGGGGCACAACACGAACCTGGAGAAGGAAGCGTTTGAATCAAGCGATGAATGGTTTTCTCTTCCCCTGCCAAGGACCAAAGTTCAAAGCAGGATGAAGGAAGACTGATAAACAGGAGAAACTCTGCAGACTTTCTTCTTCACGTCAAAAGACATATTTCTTTACATTTGCAATAACTTCTTACGTGAAGTTTAATTTGAGATAGTATTCATCTTTCTGATTTTGTCTACTAGTTTATCCTTTTTCCCCTTTTTTAAAACATTTATGAAAGAAACCCGTGTTTCTGTGAACAACAATGAAAAACCAGTTTGGCCAAATAACATAAATCATTCACTACATAGAAAAGAATGTTTTGCTTGTAAAATTTCTCTGGTAAAATTCAGTGTGCATCACTGTAACATGCCACTCATCTGTGGCTTCATGCATTAAACATGAACAAATGATCAAAGGTGACAACGTGATGCAGCCAGAGGTGATGGAGCCAAATTCAGAAACTGTTAAGATTTTATTTTCTCTTATTTAGATCACACTTTGTAGATTTCCACACCCACGGTTTTGGACCATCCCAGCTTTTGAGCAATAGTCCTAATTTCTCATAAACTGGATGAATTTACCGGAGTCTTACAGAAATGAGCAATTATGTTTTTCTATAAATCTTAATTTTCTTTATATTTGTGACTTTCTGTGTTTCCAAAGTTCACGCGTTCTTTTCCTGCCACTCTTTGTTATAACCAGCTTTGAATTCCACCACTTCCTTCTCGTACAGTTCAAGCCAAGACACAAGCAATTTGTCTCCCAGTCATCAATCACACACTTCAAACTGACTGATAGTCTGCGTAAACCACTGAGAGGCTGAACAGTGAATTGAGTGTCAGAGGAGCTATTTGTCATGTCAACGTCCAAGAGCAATGCTGGAGGAAGACGGCCCACGTCTATTCAAACTCACAGTGAATTTTCTGGTTCTTTTTAAAAGGTTCATTCAGATCTTTTGAAGTGGGGTTCTGTGGGAAGGTTGTAAATGGTCATTATCTTACCTGTTGTAGATAACTTGTTAAATTACCTTGGATCGGAGAAAAAAAGTGTTTTATTCTGACCAGAATGAAGAGCTAGCAGGTAGTCTGAGTGAGACCAAAGTAAAAATGGATTTATGCAGTTTTAAAACAACTTGAATGTAAAATACTTTTATAGCATCATTTTTTTTCTTTTTAAATCTTTAATTATTAATGTTTTTATAACTCTTGGTGTAACTACTGTAACTCACTGTATTTATTTATTTAATCTTTATTTTACCAGGTAAGTGCTATTGAGATCATAAGATGTGTTTTCATGGGAGCCGTGAACGTTAAGGCAGATAAAACCATGAAAAATGTTAAAAGCATACAATAAATATTCAATAACATAAGCCGAGTTTAAACAGACAACATTAAGTAAGTTTGATTAAGATAGGAAACACTTTTAACTCCAATCAAATCAGCCCGCCAACCCTTTACCACTTTTTCAAAGACCCTAACTGATATCCGATCTGGAAGCTGTTTATATAATTAGTTCCAAGTTTCAGGGGCAGAGAAGCAACCCGCATGGCAGCATGTGTCTGGCCCAGTTCTTGCCCACACAATGAACCAACACAGAGACTGAAAAGAATGACGGCCCTTTGGTGCCCTAAATGTGGTTTGCCTGAGGTAGTCCATGCATGGGCCAGTACCACGTAAAACCAAAACACAACTTGGCCAGTTGTGGCATGTCATCTTAAAAACAGGACCATCATTGCCAGTTCTGGCCCACCATGCCAGCAACCAGCCAGCAGTACTAATTTGACATGTCTGCTTTGTGGGAGCTGAAAACATTTGGAGCATCACAAAAGCAAAAAAAATCCAGCAATCAAGACCCATGATTGTCTCAAGTTGTTTGAGTTGTTTGCTTGAAAATTACTTATTTTTTACATGTGCATTTTTGTGTGTGTAAACAGTTGCAGTATTTCCTATGTTCTACTGTACTTTTAATTAAATATGTTTTTATGAATATCTAATGTTTTCAGAAAAAGTGAAAAATAAACAAGCATTTTTGATATAGAAACAAACGTGAATATAAATCCTCTGTGATTGGTTAAGAGTTATGAAGGTGGCCTCTTTGGTTTCGACCAGGTTAGTATTGACTGAACCATTGGATTGTTTTTAACAGCATCGTCTGCTTTCTAAAAATTCCAAGCTAAACAAATTCCCTGTGTGTGTTTCTGCCAAAGCTTTGTCTTTGTGTTCCTGCACACACCTGAACATCACAGAACAGGGGGTTTGTTGTCTCTCCTAAACGTGGAGACGTTTTAAAGAGATTTCAGATGAAAGTCAAACACAGCCATCTGAGACTTGTGCACACTCTGTCTTTGAGTTTGAGGCTTGTGTCTGGGGGGGTTTAGCACCACTCAGTTTGGCCTGCAGCTTCTCACACTTACAAAGTGTGACATGAGAGTGCGAAATTGGTGTTCTTAGCGAAATTACTGCCATTTCTGTTACCTTGGTAATGATTACTAAACACTTGATGCATCTTTTTAGGGAGCACGGGGGAAAATGTCAAAACACTTCTGTTAGTTATTGGCATTTATTTTGCATAAAACAAACCAGCTCAGCCTTCGTGATGCATTAAAAAAAAGAAGCCAATGCTTGTTCAAGTACCTGTGGTAAAAGCAAAAATGTGTTTTAGTTCCATTGAAATTTGTGCCCTTTTAACATGAAAATGATCGAGTTTGGTGATTTCAGCCCAAATGGACCATGAAGAACAGGTAAACAACTCCCCTCCTTTGGAAACACTAACGTACCAGCAAACATGAGGTCAAAGCAGAGAAGTGATAATGTTACTGAGGTTATTTCTTAATGATAAAGATTGTTCTGTGTCCTCATAAACTATGCTGACACAGTGTAGTGCTGCTTTAATGGATTTATGGTTTTTTTTTATGAAAAAGATTTGAAAAGTAAAAATCCAGGGTTTCAGTTGTCTTCAGACAGTCAGGGCTAGAGCAAATAAAAACAATTCTGAATATGTTACATGGGATGCTAAATGTACTCTTTCTTTTTGACACCCGCTTCAGATGTTATCAGTCCATTTAATGGATGTTATCAGCCGTTATCAGTCCCATAGAATGGCTTCAGACTGTCCAGACTGTGCCCACTAGTGGGTAATCAATCTCAAAAGTTTGCGTTTTGGGCATTTTGTCCAACATGACATGAGTACAATCCTTTTAATGATTTTATAATTGCTTTTGTTTAGGTTTTGATAACAACTGTGAACTATTGTGGCATTAAAACTGAGCTTTCTCTGAGGGTAAAACCCTTAAAATAAAATAACAACACGAATAACAAGAAGTACTTAGTCCACACCTCAGACAAGACCCTTTGACCTATCAAAACGTGCAGCTGCTGAAATGTGATTGGTGGAATAAAGTTCTGCTGGATGCTGATTGGCTACTACAGTATGACATCATTACCAAAAAGCAGCCTCCAGAATAATTTGTTCTTTGTGACAACCTCAATATTTCATGAAATTTTCCTGAAAATCCATTCTTAACATTTTAAGTAATCTTGGGCACGGACACATGTATGAACAGACAAAGCAACTCCCAACTCACTAACAGGCTCTTGCATTATCCGTCACAGTGTAACATGACTTTTTTCAAACTCTAATAACTAACTGAGACTAAACTCTTCTATTTAAGTCTGTTCTCTCTTCAGGGGTCACCACATAGTCCATGAGCCAGAGGCCAAACTTTCACAATTAGATACATCTCAGGGTGGCAAAGCTTCATCATAATTTTTGAAAAGCTTTAATTTAAACCCATATTTGTGTCTCTCTGACAACACAGGGGTCACTAGAACCCTTTAAACTACAAATAATATATATATTTTTTCACAATTTTTGTCCAAATTAAATGTTTTCTTTTGGCTCTGTGACACCCAGTGGCATCAGGGACACAAGAGTCAATAACTGCAATACTCACAGGACTAAGGATTCAGGAAATGTATAATATATTTATATAAATATACTGTCTCTTTGTGGGAGGTGGTTGTGAGCCTCAGAAGTCACAGAATGTTGGTCCATACTAACAGTGACACCTAACTCTGTCCTCTGCGTCCTCTGTCCTCACTCTAACCATTCAGAGAGAGAGCCACCCGGGATAAACATTCATGCCTAAACAAACATGAGTTTTCCAAACTAACTGGAAATAAATGTAGTGGGGAAAAAATGCATGTTTTAATAAATAGTCGCAAGGTAAATGCTGCAATACATGAATCAACAAAAAAATTAAACCTTACAATAAGACTGCAGCCAGCCTATAAAGGTTTCTTGTCCTTTGTAGCTTCAACTCCTGGGTTCCTCTCTTTCCCTAGTAATAATATATCCTGATATTCAGTAAAGTAGGTTACCCATATACACATGTTGTTTGACCTTTTTTCAGAATTGCAGAGTAATAAAAAAATATTCACCTCAGCATGGGACACCACTTCATGAACGTAATATCCGTTATTTTATTTTATGTAAACAAAATGTTTTGTTTCATATTGTGCCTCAAAAAAAAAAAAAAGATCAGGACGTGCAGTGTGAACGTGCAAAACTGAACTATCAAGTTAAAAAGTAAAAGGAAAGAACATAATGGGACTTGACTTTCCGCTGCAGCTCTGTAAGGTCATTCAGACTCAAGTCACATCAGGTAACAAGTTTATGATGTGATTACGATCAAAGCTGCTGCAGACCATGCAGAGAGGAACACTTTCATAAATGTCACACCTATCGATCAAGTTGTTGACATTACCGGGCATAACTGAAGGACAAAATGAGCAGCTGATTGTCAGAGAAAGCCCCGAAGCTAAACCACTGAGGGGACTAGAAACAGGCTTTAACTCTCCCAAAAAATAGATTACTACTGGTGCTTTCAGAATCTCTTGAGGTAGAGAGATTCTCTTAAGAATTTTACTTAAACCAAATCTGACTGGTATGATCATTTAATCAGGTTTGGATTGATCATTTGGATTGTCAGATTCTGATACTCTCTCAAAAACAAAACATATATGTTTTTTTATTCTTGCACAATTCTTTATAGTATATTTTTTAATATTATTAGTTGTATCATTGTTAGTCAGTGTTAATTTCATTTTTTGTGCACTGTCTATAGTTTGTACAGTAACTAGCGTGTGAACCTCTGTACGGATGTTGTTGTGACACCTGAATTTCCCCTCGGCAGGACAATAAAGGCTATTTCTATTCTATTCTATTCTATTCTATTCTATTCTATTCTATTCTATTCTATTCTATTCTATTCTATTCTAAGCTGAGGCTCTGACCACTGGTGAGCAGAGTAAGCTGTTACTTAGAAACAGAGAGTCTAAAAAAAAAAATGCATAAACCCCTGATACGTGGAAGTCAAATACAGACAATATATATTATCAATTAGCTGTTTAGCTATTTATAAATCAAAATAAAACTGTTTAAGCTTCACTAAATCAAAAGTGCAAAAACATTGTTTGGATGTGATATTAGGTTAAAGTGTTGGGAGAACGGGTGTTTTCTGGAAAGGTTAATATTTAAGAGATTTTAGTAAGAAGTAAAGATGGATGCCACAACTTTATAACTCATGAAAGATGGCAATAATACTGCAAGTCAAACTTATTCCGTTAAAATAAGTGTCTGAGGTTCTCATTGCATGTCATATTTACCTTTAACTTTATAATTAACTGTTGACAGGAACCCCGTCTGTCTATTTGTGAAATGTTTCATGAAGCAGAGAAAGAGTTTTTATAAAGCTGTCAAAAAGTAATAATTTCATACACACCTACATTGAAAGTTTACCAATGTTAAGCTGACAGTCATCTTACTACACTCTCCAGCGGCTAACAGATCTTATGAGATCCCACATTATTGCGTGTGTATTACAATAACATTTTTGTCATTTGCAATATTTGTCACATGACCAGCTTTTTCATTTCTCAACACAAGATGCTCGTATTTTAACATTCTGGGCTGTATATATCATTCAGTCAGGAAATGTTAGGCTTTTAATTTTAAGTAGAGTTTAGAGCTGAAAACAAAGCTGTAATATGACAAGTTCATAATGAAGCAAAGAAACTCAAAAACATTATATTTTAAATGTGCTATGTGATTCTTCTGAAAATTACCATTTTGGTTTGAACTGAACACATGTCAGGGTTTTGTCAGGGTGTCAAGCAATATATAAGTTAATATCTTGTTATGAATAACTACTGATTTTATTTTGATAGCTCATAACCACTACTTCTAGGAGGACAAAATGTTTGTTCCGTTTCTACAAATAAAGTTGAAATTTCCCAGCTCACAGTAACAATGTAATAGTTGACTATTGCTTTTAATTACACTTATAAATTAATTATTATTATGGTTGATTCTAAATGTGAACATCATGTTTATTATGAAGCTAAAAGCATTCTTTGTTTTCTCAGGTCTCCATGTTTTTCATTAAACAAAGAGAAAATGTAAAAACAAAATATGCAAAAGGGTTGGACGAACTTTCAAAAAAATGATTCAGAATTTTAAAAATTGATACAGATGTAAGAAGAGACAATGTGAAAGAATTATTAACTTAAAATTTTATTATAAATCCAGACTTTTTATGTAAAATTAATTTAAATATGCAATAAACTGATGGCAAATGGAGCCTGAAACTAATCCATTAACCGACACTGAGATAATCCTGGGTCGAGTCAATGATGCAGCAATTTAACCTGAACTTTTAATGACAGTATAAAGGATTAACTGAAGTAAAGCAGGGGACTTTCTGGCACTTTTGCAAATATAAACATGTTGAACAGCTATATAGGGTATTTATATTTTATATTGAATAGAGCAAAATGCAAATGTTTGGGAGGAGAAAAAAAAGAGAAAATAAATCAATAAAAAAAATACAGTATAAGGCTGATAAATCTCTCTAAATATACAAAAAATACAAGTTTATTACAATAAAATTAATTTAAAAAGAAAAAACTTTATTTTCTTTGCCTTTAAATTGAATTCATCAGAAAATTTTGACAAAATGTCATTCTTCATGCATAAAGTAGAACAGCGATCTGATTTTCATTAATGATGGTATGTTTTCCCTTCTCTTTCAACAGCAGAACTTCTGTTTTAGTTGAGACAATTATTGTATCTATTTCAAAACTTAAATTATTAGTGATTAATGCCAAACTAACACCCCATAAAAAGAGAAAGACAACTTGTGTTTTCCTCACCAATGTTAAAGAAGGTAAATCAAAGCAAATCGTCCTTTAATGCACAGAGCTGGCAACAATGCTGGAATCTCTATGATGAAAAATACAAAGCATAAGCCAGTTCTGGCACCAGCTAACAACATTAGATGACACTGATGATCAATCCTTCATCGTACAAAGGAAAGAGCAGCTAGTCGGCCTGGTTTTTCTCTCCAAATTGTCAACGAGCCCAGGCGCAAATCCCATGCTCCAATCAACTCAGCAGGCTGGGTTCACTGCCCTCTCTCTCTCTGTGAGGAGTGGAACAAAGGTGCACTCAGTTTCACCTGCACCTGCACCTTAAGGTGACATCAGCATAATGCTTCTTGTAAGTCTGCTGTTTTGCTTTTGCTGCAACACAGAATTATTTATTTTGCATGTAACAATGTGGAACAATGAATAGATAGACATAACATTTTTATACAAAGAGGAATAAAAGCAAATCTATACGTAGGTAAATTGCGCAACTGCAGCCAATGTGCAGGCCACATGCTTTCTCAGCACAAAGCATAAAAAGTGTCTGCATGAACAACACAAATGTCACGAGCCAAAGCTTTCAGCTAAAAGTAACGCCAACAACCTGCTGTAAAAACTACTTTTCCTCTGTCTCTGTGCCTACGATCCACTCAGCAGAAGCAGAAAGCAGAGGGGTTTTTAAATGTCATTATGTGTCATTTTCCCCGTGAAATTTCCAACTGTTTACTTGCTGTTGTTCGGGGGCCACAAACACACCTCCTGCAGCTTAAAGACAAGTTGAAATGACTCGCTCCTAGCTCGGCTGCCAAAACGATGTGCGAGTTGCTCGGCGCGCAGTATGCTACTCACCATGGTGCAGCTGCCCTCAGCATCGTCGTCCAGCAGGCCCAATCTGCACAAAGCCTTCTCGTTCTTCAGCCAGTACTCGGACGAGTCCAGAACACTGTTACTGCACAAAACCTGTAGCACACATACAAAACAGCTAAGGAGCACTGAAAACAGAGGTAAAACACAGACGTATAGCAGATGACACATATTCATCTTTTCAATATTAGCCATCAGTGAGTGTGTGTGTGTGTGTTTGTGTTTGGAAAGATAAGATTGTGCAGCCTTACTGCTGTAATTCCCAAACTTTTCAGCTTTTGACCCACAAAATAACAGCAGCAGAGACCTGTGCCCCCAACATCTTTAGATTTATAAACATTGATATCAGGTCAAATGAACAGGAGCATAGTAAAACTATTTGTTGAGCTATTTTTATTCATTTTAAATATACTAACTTCACTCTTTTGTAACAATTAAGGAAAAAAAATGTTAGTAGTAGTGTTGTAGTACTTGAGACCAGTCTTGATCTTAAGACTGGTTTCAAGACCACTTTTTGATGGTCTTGGTCTTGTCTCGGACTCGACAGCATTTGTACTCGGTCTTGTCTTGGTCTCGGACATTGAGGACTCTGAATTTTATTTCAAGAACAGTCAAGACTGTGGAAATATCACTAAATAGCCAGATTATTGTCAATTATTTTTGTGAACATTCTTGCTTTCATTGGATTTATCTAAACTGGTTCTCATTCATAGCATTCGTTTCGATGTCTCACTATGGGATACGCCCCTCCTGCGTATTCCTCAGAAGCATTTA